>VJOZ01009223.1:0-11412 GCA_009801055.1 Stichopus horrens | reverse complement strand
ATGTCTATGAAGTGAATATTATGGGGCCATTTCTTCTGCGGTCTAATCTTATGGGGGGTGTGCTCACATGGTGTATGAGCAGTTTACTGACCCACATAAATTAATATTCTTGAAGCAAAATTAGGTTTCCCACAATGGCAACCTTCCAAATTTCACAAGCTTGTACTTCAAGATTGCCTTCACATATGGATCCATACATGCATGTCACATGTTGCAGAGGAGTTACAGGGGGACCATGGTCCACAAAATCAGGAAATGCCCATGGCGGACAGATGGACAGGTTCTCTTTACTTATGAGCATTCCGCTTGCTTACAACCACAGCACCCCTCAATAATGTCCTTACGACACTATGGCTTCAGTAAAGGTCCATATGATTAACCCTGTAAATTGTTTGTTCGTGGCATTTAACTCCCATTAAGCCCATAGGAGTGAGGTATATCATAGCTCATCTGTCCCTCTCAAAGGCAGTATTTCTCATTTTTAATGGAACCAAAGATTTGTGGCATTTTAAACTTCTCCCTTATCTACCCTGCATCTGATGGATGTGTATCTTACATTTATGTGTCTTTTAGGGCTTTTCTTTTTTCTATCAAAAAATTAAGACTCTAATTACTGCGATTACGTGCTTGGTTATTGATAAAGCATCAGTGTCTCAAACTTAGGTATCCATGATATTTTGGATCAAGTCTAATTTAGCTTTACAGACATAAAAGAAACAAGTGGATAGGAAAAGAAAAAGGAAATTATGAAACCTGGCCAATAGAAACTGGAACTTAGAAGGACTGGTAAAGGATAAGCTCTAAAAGTACCAATAATTATGTTCTTTTAGCATCTATATTAACTGAGAGATTATTTTGGAGTGTATCAGTGTTCAATGTAATCAAACATTCACATGTTGAGTGATATATTGTATACAGAACTGCTTTTTTTTATTACTGTTTCACAAATCTCTGTGACAGTCTTGTAATGCTGTCAAGTATGTTGACTGGACGTTTTCCAAACAGGGATCAGCCCCCCCCTCATGCTACTAACATCCAGAGGGGGCCACTGATCGTACAGGAGGAGGGACACCACAGAGCAGAGTCCAGACAAGGTGTACAGGTGCATGAGTTTTGAAACATAAGTGAGCTGCATAAATCAGAGTTACACAACAGGAAAATGCACATATGCTTGAGGTTAGTTGTGGATGGTACATCTCCTCTGTGAGCAAAAGGACCACAGCAAAACAGAGAAGTGCTCTCAAAGTGAGAGATAAATGTAGCTGATTCAGAGCATACAGCTGGAACTATATTCCAGGGCATTTTGCTTGTTGCAATATTTAATCAATGTGATGTAACTAGCAGACCTGAAAAATTTCCCTAAAGGTAAAGTTAAGCTTACCTCCATCATCATCAATGCTTTCCCCCGCTGTCGACAACTGAGGGCTGGGTGTGGCCCTATCATCTGCTACAGTTGTGGCGGCATCTGCCTCTGCGGCACTTCCTGAAAGTTGGGTGCTTTCTGAATTGACAGAGACCTGCAAAAACAGAGAACAGAAACATAATACATAAAAAATATGTTTCCCTTAGTTATCCTTCTTTCTCTGGAACCTCCTGTCAATGACAGAAAAGTACAGATCAGTACACCGTCTGATACTTCAAGCAGTTTTTACCCCTGAAGTGCTAGGAGAGAAACATATTAGCAGAAATTGTAGTTTAAGACTTCTTGCATGAATGTTAATGACACTGATAAATTCAATTTAGTACACCACTGCCAATATTAGGATATGGTTTTAATGCTCACAATTTTATCATCAGTGACTCATTGCAAAAGTCACCAAGAACTAATTGTCAGTGCATGAGCACAACCACTACATTAGTCTTCATCTCTTATGCATGGTAAGGTTTTTGCTCTGGGCTAGAGCCCACAAAGGCGACATTCAACAAGTTGTAACAACAACAGGAATTTTCCCCCAACCCCCCAACCTCTGCAAGTAACACTTAAACCTATTGAGTATAGAAATACTTTAATTAATGCTAATTAAAGCCATTAAAAACAAAGTTTGAAAACAATTATATGAATTGCACTGGAGGATGACAACAAGTAACGAACATGATGTATCTGAGAGAGAGCTATATACAAACTATTGTAACGCTTTGTTTAGCCAAGCTAAAATGAGAAAAAAAAAAAGAGGAAAGAAGAAAAAAAAGCACCTGATTTTACTTTAATTTTAGTGATTAATGACCTGTCAAGCTCAGATTGTTCATAAAATATTAGTCACACAGTACTGCTACAGAAGCATACTTTAAATTGAGATTGTATAGAAACTTCAAAGATGAGACCCCTTGTGCAAGAATGCACATAAGTAATAATCTTCCATCAATTTATTTGTTTGCTCAGTAAAAAGAATGAAAGAAGAAAAAAGACGAAAATAATCTAGGAAAGTTAAAGCAAAGAACAGAGAATGTATCAGACAAAAAATAATTCTGAGAGTATAGTGAAATTTCTCTTCCCTCCAAAGAGGAGAGATTTCCAACAGACCTTTTGGGATTTTGGAAATTTATCAAGATTTCATAGAAAATGTAGAAACAACTATTCCTAGAGAAAAGAAAGAATGGCAAAATAGATTCCTGTGTAATTATGGATCTTATTATCAGAAGGTGGAACTGGACAACAATGGGGATAGACCCTGCTGTGTCGGATCACCGATGTAGCATACACGCACGCTGTCTCGTACATTCTTAATCACGCACCCGCAGTTTAGGGTGGACAGCGGTTTGATCACCGACAGACCAGAAGAAATATAAAACAGAACGTAGAAAAGAGGCAAAGCATAAAGGCGAAGCTTTATGTAGGTTGGATGGCAGATTGAAGAAATTATAAAGGAGCTGGTGAAGTAAAGAGGCTAACAAGTGGGTATAATTTAAGACTGCATTGCATGTAATGAGTCTAAATGGACAAATAGTTCTAACAAGGGCTACAGTGAGGAATGCTGGGAAGGGTTATGCGGGATAGAACCAGGATAAATGGGGGAAGAGTAGTGGGTATATGCGAGCTGAGAACAATGAACAGCACAACCATGCAAACAGTTTTATTATTAAAGTTGCAGGATTAGTTTCTCGGACAAATGCAACATCAATTTCCTGTTGAGTATATATGTAATTATCTTCTGAGATGCAGGTTAACTCAGTCATAGATCCAGTTACCAGTTGGTTCTATTTACTATAGCTAGCGAACAGTAAATACATATACACTATATATTTAACTGCTGATTAATATTTCATGACATACACATGCCAACAACTGCTTTCATTTGTGTCAAGTCTATCAAGAGTGGCACTGTATGTGATATGTGTATTGTATACACGTAGTAATAAATGCAAGACGTGATGCTGTAACTGGAGAGCCTCTCTGTACGAGCCGGATCCCTCTCTGTGTGAAGATTATCTTTTGCGTACTTACCTTTTTGCAATCTGGGCCAGGGTTTTGATGAAACAATTGTTGCAGACTCATACATGCAAGAACTTCAGCATGTTACTTGATAACTCAAGGAAGAACTTGCACTTATCAATTGTTGTGATGAAAGACTCTCTCTTATAAAAGACCTGTAACCTGATTACCATGCCATTGCTGGTGCATGTGGTTTTGATGATATGATATGTGTGTAATTCCTACTGGTTCTAACATTGCATAGGTATGGGGTCTCAGACGTATATCTAGCAGAACAGCCAAACAGGTCTGAGATGATAAACTATTTACTATGACAACTGCAGACCAAAAATGACTGTTGACAGGCTTCTCGTATGTATCATGTATACATCATCACACTCAACACAGTATCTCTTCTGATAAATCCTGTTGACTAAATGGTTTTCACAGTTTCATAACTGTAGAGAAAAAAATCAATCTTCATCAAAACCTATGGTTTGTTTGACTTAATGTGGTGCTAATGTGGGCAAATCTCTTTAAGTTTTCCATTCTTGAGATATCCTGTTAACAAGCTCAAGCAGGCATGACATGTTCTCAGTTACAAACAAGCTCAATTTTTCCAACTGTACATTGGTGAAACTTAACATCTGGGTAGCATTTTCAGAACTGGGTCCTGATAAGGTTTGTAGGGTACCAATTGCAAACACTACACATTTCAAACAAGGACATAGTCAATAAGTTCACCTTCCTAATTTTTTTACAAGAACATCAACATGCTAATATTGAAATATTTTCTTTCATTAAGAAACTTTTTTTCAGTAATACTGTTGTATCAAAGTAGTAAACAGATGATACTATAACTCACTATCAAATATGTAAACCTAATGTTAATCAAACACATTGCAGAAAATATTTTCACTGGCATCTATGCTAAATGCTGGCTACAAGTGGCGCTCTTCCAGAAGACATTGTGTCAGCTTTCCAAAATGGTGACTTATGGTTCCAATACTTTGGGAATGGGTAAAATAGGTTGTTATGGAACCTAAACAGTCAAGTTGAAGACAGTTTGTATATAATCTTACAAAAAAAAACTTATTTATCTTGAAAACTTTAAGAAACAGATTGCAAGATGGAAATAAATCATTGGGTGTTGTAGTTGGCACAACTGTCGCTCATTGAGAAACAGAGTGACAAACTCTTGTCATAGTTGGTGGGTAATGGCTTTCTAATGGTAGGGCTTTCTCAAAAAGTCAAATTTTCCACATGAAAATAGTTTATATCCATTTACTTCATCTTTATTTATTTTATTTATTTATATCCATTTTAATCCGGCTTAACAACAACCTCACCTTGATATTAAGCAATCTTTGCATTTTCATTATCACCTTCTTCAATGGGTCAGTCAGTCATATATTGTTTTAAAATATAGTGTCTTTGTGACATCAAAATGTATGTAGGTTCAATGATTAATATGCTGAAGTGATATTTACTTTACCATACACACTGACAACCCCCAACCACCCATCTTCTCCTCAGACCCCCCAACAAAAAGGTATACCCACTTAATCAATCAAATACATACAGACATAGATAAGCAACTTGTCTCTTGGCAACATCTGAAGAGTCTATCAATGAATAAAACAGAACACTCCCAGTTCATACTGCTGCTCTTCAAATATTTAATAGTACTGCTCATGTTTCAGGCTGTAAAATATGACTCCCAGTTCAAAAAGTAAATTATTGGATTCCCAAAGAAAAAAAAACATCACAAAGTGTAATTGCTGATTCCTTTGTTGTGGAGATACCCTGAAAAATGAATATTGGCCACAAAGACTGAGTTCCTTAAAGTACGATGAACTTTGGCTTGTTGGTATCTACACGACTTTATGGTAGAGTCAGCGACCACTCACAAGGAGATGAAACTGTGTACAATGCAGTATGTCAACCTATAAGAGTTACTGTCAGGCTGTAATGTATCTAAGGGCTCAGTCTATAACTGTTCACATAACACAAGCAATTCCCTCTGCATGTCTCTAAAAGGTGTAAAACAAACGTAAAACAATACGTAAAAGATCCAGACTACATTCATTCTCCAAACATTGCCAGGGATAACAAAACTTAAAAACCTAACTGCTGTTTAATGGGGATGGGTTAGCCTATGCTCATCAGATATTATGCTGGAAACAGTCTTTGAAAATTAATATTTATGTGAAATTACTTATTTTGAGATGCAAGTGAAAGTATGTTTCTCATGTTACAAATCAATCACTGGCGATAGTTATTTTTATATTTTCTCTACATCATTCTATTAACATTTGAAAATGATTCTCACAAAACAGTTAATTGCAATGATGCCATTTGGATATATTGTCTCCCAATAACTAACTAATGTGGGTATTTATGGGGGACTATACTTCCCCTTATTTACACTTAAAATCTTGCTCTGAGATCAACAACTCAGGACACTTGCACTGCACTTTGTCAGATGCTGAGTGAAAGTCAGGCAAGGTTGATGTAGATCACTGAGGGTGCAGTGCTAGAACTTAACTCAGGAATGCATGCGGCCATATTAAACAATGCATGAGTGTAAAGCAAAAGGTAAGTTCATGGCTTCCATGTGAATTTGGCTACACTGAAAGCTCCTGTCGGCACTGTTTCATTATTGGAGCCTAAATTTAATCAAAGTATGAAGGCACAAAGAATAATTCCACAACGTTCATAAGGCTTTCTTTATTCATAAGACATTTCTTCTTCCTATAATGGAGTAATAATGAACCGTCTATTATGAAACAAAGCTCAACAAATAATGAATAATATAATAAAGATCAAAGAGAAAGTAGAATTTTGGACTTTATTGTTGTGATGAACATTTGCCTTTTCTTGAGCCATCAGAGTGAAAGAATTTGGATAACCAGTCAGTAGCTAAAATTCAATTTCTACAAATGAAACCTGTATCATTCTTTCAGGTAGAAAACATCCCAGTGACATTTTGTTACAAGTTAAGGTACAGGTATACATGGGTAGAGATATAAATTTATAAGGCATAAATGGGTTCAGGGTGACAACTAAGTGTCTGGATCCAGCCACTATAGAAAGAGGTATTCTCTGACTTTGTTTTCTTTCATCAAAGCCCTACACATAAACTGTCAGTCCTGGTGATAAATAAGAGTACAGTAAATTTAAAAAAAACAAATAGCAGAATGACTTAGGGTTACCCTGACACAAAATTAATGACAAGGCTCCCAAAAATGAAAAGAATGGAAACTGAATTAAGTTTGTATAATTTGTTGATAGATTTGATTATGTATGTTTACTTTGTAGGTTTACAAAAGTAGGGAGTGGTGATGCAATGGTTCATAGAAGATAGAATGTGACTGACTAGCCTTCCTTTATGAAGTATTTCATTTTATGCATGACACAAAAACATTTTCCTACAATTTATCTTTTTTTTCTTGGATCAGATAAAATGACAAGGTTCACCTCCTGAAGGAGGCGATTCACACTGAAAAAGGTGCACAACTTTGATGGCAACACATATCATCCTAAAACCTGCATCATTACAAAAAATCATCATAAATTTTATGATCAGCAACCTAGTATGAAAGTGGCCTCGATAGCTGAACAACACAGACATACATACACACAGGTACCTACACATGGACCATCATGATTGATGACTTATTTGTGGCCACGTGTTGAGGTGGGTCATTTACTAAAATAGGTTTGTGAAAGAAATTTGTACTGAGGTGTGCTGCAGTGTATTATCATGAATCTGTCAGATAAATATCACACCTAGTCCTCACAAACTACACACAATGTACTAAAATCATGTCTTGCGGAGACCTTATATGCATGATACAACATGATGTGATATCCAGATATACCATACTGGTTAGGGTATGTTCCTCCTGAGAAGGCATAAACATGTATATCATGTGAGGGTTGGCTGAGTATCAATAAAGGTGGCTTACTACCATCCCTTTTGGTCATAACGAAGTTAAAAGCAGAACTCCCAAAGTGTATGACATGATGAGGTTGAACATCAGACTACAAAGTCATCAATTAGGAAGTTTGCCCAATATACATTCAATGTCAAATGTCTGAAACATAATCAGCTACTGAATTTGGGCTGTGAAGAGAACAATGCAAATGTTTGCTTTCAACAGCAGACTAGGAAATCGCCATTAATATAGCATTAATGACATAACGTTTCAGTAGGGGAGGACTTAACTTTTGTAACAGTGCCTGAGAGAAAGCACTTTGCATGTTGTTCTTCAGGCAAGTTGTTGAGTTTACATTTCAAGACTGATTTCTACTCCAACCAGTCTTCTCGGGTTTTGTAACTTTGTTATCGTGAGGGCATTCTAGACAGAGTCTTTGAACTTTGATAATTTAAAAACATGTGTCAGACATCAAAGTGTCTCTTTCTTTACAAAGATTAAAGCTGCTGTTTGAATAATTACATCATTACAAGGGATAATTAAGAGAGCAAACCCCTTGAATTGAAAAAGGAAAGTTCATAGCAACAACAACAGTAAGAATCACTAAGCTGGTAATTATTTATACAGCACTTGACAATATACTAAGGGAGTTGTTTGGGCGTGACTGGTATATCAAACAGATGAAGAAAGAACAGCCAAATATTGAAGTAATGGATTAAAAGAGTACGAGGGATTTTCTAAAGGTCAAAACATACATGTATTTTAATCCTATTTGCTTGTTCAAATTCTATCATAAGTTGTTCCTAACTATACTACATGGACAGAGTAAAAGCTTGTCCAGTAACCTTTACAGACTAATGACACAGTTGTAAATGACAGGTTGCAACAAATAAAGAAGACAAAATAATGAAAGTTTTTATTGTTTTGGTGAGATTAGAAACTGCTTGTTTTGTTGTGACAATTTTAAATACTTGAAACTTTGTGACCCCTTTCTTAGGATAAACTTAATTTCATCAACTAAAATGTCCTGTTTCTTCAATTATGTCTTAATTCATTTTTGTTGACTTTGAATGGGTTGATCAACCTTCTTGAAACTCAGGGCCAGTGTACTCAAACTGCAGGCTCATAACTACTGCCAGGACAAGTTGATGAAGTATTTAATGAAAACAAGCTGAATTACAGCTGAAAACATTGAAGGAAAGATTACTCTGA
Organism: Stichopus horrens; assembly: GCA_009801055.1. NCBI lineage: Eukaryota > Metazoa > Echinodermata > Holothuroidea > Aspidochirotida > Stichopodidae > Stichopus > Stichopus horrens. The sequence continues at coordinate 2,850 of VJOZ01009223.1, read as the reverse complement.
ACGTGAGACCAACGAATACTCTGTCATAAAGATGAAGGTTACCCTACACCAACTGGGGTAGGCCATCTTGTCAATTACAAAGAACAAAAAAAAAAGTGCACAGCTACCAATTTTTAAGTATGTCACAGGAATAAAACAGGAGTAAATTAGTTCACATTGTGTTTCCGTGGTGAAAATATGTGGGACTTAACTACTGCAGATGTCAAATATGAACAATTCCCACTGGAATTTTTGATGTTTAGAATGATTCTTATCTCACCGATCACACTGCGATAAGCCAACAAAACGCAGTGTTCAACTAAATTTCCCATCCTAGAGGGTTGAAACCAAGTCCTTATTTCCAGATCTGAGCTAACGTGAAAAGAATTTAAATGCTATCATTTCAAATCTCACTACAGATAGAAGTGATGCATTTAAAGAATGTCTTTTGTTCTAACTTGCTGAGAAAAAAAAAGAAGAAAAAGTGAGAATTTGTGAGAAAAAGAGAGAGAGAGAAGTTACCTTATAAACTGTATACTTGATTTTTTTTTTAATTGGACTGTATGAAATACAGTTTACTGCCTCAATTGTAGAGATTTTTTCACTGTTTGGGCAATTTGACCACTGTTGAGCCCAAGTGACTTCGATCACCAAGAAAAACTAGCTCTCACAGTCATTGTGATACAAGAAAACACGAGATATGAGATAATTCCATACATCCCTTTGAAGATATTGTGTTTATAAAGCTTTTGTGATCTGACCTGTGTTGACCTGAAGTGACCTTCAGTCTGCACTGCAAATCATATAGGCTCCGTGTATATACTATTGTTTATCTTTACTGTGTAAAAGGATTGCGGAAGAAATGTTACTTTGAGAAGTACATATGTAGAATGATGATAGTTGACATTAATGTTGCAGTACTGGAGGGAAACATCAGTTTTGAGCTCGTATTTCTGTGAAATAACTGTTTGGCTAACTTTAATGAGAAACTAAAATGCGAAGGACCATACCTACCAATATAAGGCCAGATAACTTTGAATTGTAACTTAGGATTAGCTCAAGAAATTAGGCCTATCCACCTAGGCAAGGTCTGGAGGCTACATGCATGAAGTGCATGTAAGCCTCCAGAGTTACATGCACATGGTAAATTCTATGTGCACCTGTGCATGCAAGTGCTGGGTAAAACGAACCCTATGCATACACACACACAAACACACATGCAAACACACACACAAACATCACCATCACCATAACATAGAGGCCTTTGGCAAGGAACCAAATACCAAAAGACTTAACATGAGATCTATCATAACCCTTCTAGTTCTTGATGGCAAAATGAGAAGGAAGGAGGGCGTAGGAGGATTGTTGATTTCTCTATTAAAAACAAAACATGATTTAAAGAGGTGGCATAATCAAATAAATTGATCTAAATCAAATAAATCAATTTAAATCATGATTTTTTGAAAATAAAAATCATCATTTTAATTGGCTTGATTTAAATCAAACAAACCTGAGGTCGAGGGAGAGAAATCCTAAAGTGGTTTACCCACACGGCATTGCTGGAGCATAACCCCGTAAGGTGCTACATATGGCAGAGAGTGAGAGCATGACTTGTGGAGACTCCTGGTAGGTGAAGACTTATGTAAATAAAACGCTCTCATATTCTGACCCGTCTTGTGACAAATGAACTTTGAGGAAAGTTTGTGCTACATGAGCACCAAATGTTCATGGTACTTAACACAATACATCTGCATGAATGTGATACTACATACTACTGCATTTATTGTTATTGGCTGGGTAGACTCTGAAGACAAATTCCGAGCCAGTGGAATGCCTTTTCAGATTTTTCATAGGATAGAGATATGAGCATCATTGAAATCAAGATATACACAACTTTAATAGCAGTATCCAAGAACAAATCAACCAGAAACAGATAATTGCATAGAGTGAAATCTTTTGTGCATATTCCTCTAGGTGAGATGTAACTAACAAAAGACATTTGCCATGGAAGTATAGCATACAGCTTTTCATTGGATATTTTATTTTAATGATGAAAACCCAAAAAGTCAGCCATGGATAGCTACTGATATGTCACTGAGCATATCAAGATCATATCCACTAAGAATCTTGCAACTTCAATAATATAATGCAACTAAAAGAGAATTGTGTGTTTGTCAAACCTCCCAAAGGTATTTTTAAAAACTTAATTAAACATTTGACCTGTTCCGACATGCTGTCATATTTTGCATTTGGACTATAGTGGGACAATTTTAAAAGTAGGGTATGTCCCTATTTTGAAAAGGAGAGTTTGGGAAAAACATATACCATACGTGTGATGTCCCAAAATATGAGTAAAAAGGATTAAAAGGAAATTGGAACAAAAGGCTGATAGGTTACCTATTTTGAGAAGTTATAGATATTTGTAGTAATTTTGGTAAAATTAACATGACTTAACCATGTGCTTCAAGAGCATATGGCAAGCATGTGAATATCTCATTCTGAAGGATATTGTATAACCAAATAATTATGTGACATGTTGTTCACTGCTGCACCTAGTCCCTGTGCAGAATAGAATAAATGGCAAGATGAAATTTGAACTGCATTTGCCCACAAATACGCAGAATTGTAGTGCGTGGTAGGCTAAGTCCTTGTTGTTGCGACTGGAGTAAGCCAGTCTCTGTGGATCCACTCTGCATAGGAGTTAGCATTTTTTGGTAAGCAGTGCCGTTTCCTGTAGACCCCTTTCCCAATCCATTTTTTTTATATCACGCTGGACGAAACAAAAATTTCATTGGATCTCTCCGTCTCATAATGTGGTAGAGTTGCCGACGCTTATCGTTGCTATATACCGTATGTCGTACAAGCCTGTGC
>VJOZ01009208.1:8819-20029 GCA_009801055.1 Stichopus horrens | reverse complement strand
ACAACATGACAGTAAATGCCAGGAAAAGAAAGGTGGAAGAAAAGGAAAGTGTAAGGGAGAGAAACTACAAAGTATACAACTTACATTATTCATGATCTCAACAATGTTAGCAACATTAATGTACAGCATTAATTGTCCACTCATAAAGTCATATTATCCTTCCACTATCCATGTGTACCTTCCATTTTTCCCTCCACAGAGGATTTCAGCATGTTCCAGCATTTAAACCAAAAATAGAATTTATACCAAGACCACATGAAGGCATAATAAGTTAATCAACCGACCCAATGTCTTGAAAAATTCAAAGCAGCTTTCAAAGTAGGTTGCCAAGATCACAACAATGAAAGACTTCAGATATTTTTGAAGTCTTCAAGCCTGATGAAATTTCTATCAACACCACAAAACCATTAATTTTCTACTTCTAACTCAGGAGCAGAAGCCACAAAATCTAGTTCCTATGGTTGCGGTATTTACGGTCTTTTTATCGGTTGTATTTTTTCATTATTTTACAACTTCCTCCTTCTAGATTTACTTCAACACCCTCACCAATGACTTCACCTCATTCCAGCCTTTATCTCTTTTTTTTCTAATTTTTTACTGATTTGATTCTCTGTTTAATATTTACTCTTTTACTGCATGAAGAGGTTATATCAACATGATTAAGGACTCCATCCATAAATGCTCTTTTCAGTTTTTTCTCTTTTTCTTTTTTGAGGTTTCTTGAGGTTTGTAGCCAATGACTACTCCTTTTGAACTATGTATTTCAATAAGTTTAATCTTTTTTATTATTTTTTTTTTAAGAGAGGGCAAATCACTCAGTCCTAATGAAAGGGGTTAGGATCAGCAGCAAATCGACCTCGCCTTCCTTTGTGTGACTCTGACAGGCAAATAAAAGAAAAAAAAACGAGAGGGGTTCTTGACCCCTCCAGTTGAACAGGAGTGAGCTCTTGGTCAACACCTGTTGATTTGGCATTGCACACTTTTACAGGCAATAATGTCCCAAGTGCAAATGCAATTATTGTAAAACTTTGAGACAGGTTCAATCCAGTTATCATATCACATTAACCTCTCATTATTAAGCCTGGCGGGAGCTATGACAACGTTTAAGTAAATCACATTGGAATGAAAAATGTTTCATTTAGTTTTTTTTTATGGTATCATTAACAGGAACTTCGTGTGGGTGAACATTCCAATTCTACCAGATGGTTTAGACCTCTCCCACCTAAACAAGGGAATACTTTGATTTCAGCATTCATAGATTCTCTCCCTACAGTGGAATTTAGAGGACTTGGGATTGCATCATTGCAACACAAAACATTTTATTAAATAGTACATCATGTGTAACTTCAATGGCAATATTAACCATAATTTTTAGTTTTGTGGTTATTTTGTTCTTAATATCAGGTGAATCAAACAAAGTCTCAGTTGACACAGTCACACATTGAGCGGCTGATACATGGATAGGCAATTATTTTAACATGGGTAGCTTGCAGTGGTGTTAGGGATTTTCAAAATCAAGGAGGGGAGTTGTCACTTATTAAAGATTCTATTGCAAGTTATTGTGTTTTTAAAATTGTAGCTACAACCTCAGCTGCAGAAAAGTGTGTGGGATTTTCCCGCATAAGATTTATCTTTGCGTAGGATTCAGGAGACAAATGAGGGCTCCACGCAATCCCTCGGCGTCAGCCCTTGCACTGTGGTGTGGGTATTCAAGATGCAACAATGTAGAGCATAGAGGGCACAATGCTAGGACTTAAGTCAAGGACCCACTGCCCCAAGTATTGAAACAATGCTACAGTGTAAGCAACGGTAAGTATATGCCTACGATGTGAATCCACCCTGCACAATGCACCCCCCCAAAATATGTGCAAGCTTTGTTCCTTCTATGGTCTGAATCAGCCTCAGTAGACTTTCACACTGGTTCAAACAATGCATACATGTAAGCAATGGGTAAGTACATGACTATCAGGTGAATTATTTCCTCCCCAAAATATTCTAGAACAAAATTTCTCTTCTCAATTGCGACACCATTTTTTCATTAACACCCACCTTTTCATTAAACATTTGGAATGAGAAATTTTCTTCATATAATTTTATTCATAAGCAGCTTGCCTATGAATTTACAAACAAACATACAGCAATGAGAATTAACTGGCAACGTGACTTTTAGAACTGGCATCAAATGAATGCAGAAGCCATTTGCAGCCTGTTCCCTTTTTCAATCCAGACAAAACAATTCCCCATCATGAATTCTTTTGAAGTTTCACAATCCTTTGAACTAAATCATTGTGATAACACTTGAGTACGTAAGAGTCGTCAATCACACACGTACACAAAAATGCTCACAACTTTGGTGAAAAAAAGGTCACTCCTTTGCATCACAAATGACGACATTATCGCAAGATTTATAAGTCATTTAACTACTTCATGTGGTTCATTAAGAACTATAAATGTCACCTCTCCGGCATCAGGATCTTCCGGTAAACATAATTCACAGCTTTCACAATCAATATTCAGTCCCTTGCTCGCCTAAACTGGGCCGAGTAACTTAAACCATGTAATTCTGTCATTCGGTGTTATTGACTTGGCCTCTTTCTGAGGGAATACAGTTGACATAAGGAATACTAAGAAAACACAATTCTTTGCACACTTAGTATCTTAAATATATTTAAAACTTGAAAAAAAAAATTAACAAAAAGAAAAACAGAACAGGAATCAAGGGTTCCTCAAACTTTCTTTGCATAAAAGATCACAGAGTGTCTGGATGTATAAACACCATTTAAAGGGGGATGATACTGAATACAAGTTTTACAAGCTAAAAGGGTTTTCCAAAGAGGAATTCATGGTAAGCAGGTTGGGAGTTGCAAATTAAGGATGACATCTTCTTACAAAGCCTACGTGACACACAAAGTAGTCTGCAAATCATATGACACGGTAACCATGCAGCTACTGGAATGCAAATGGCCGTAAGTGACATTTCAAGCATATTTAAGGGGATCATAATAATTGATGGCAAATGTCATCCACTTAAATGCAAGAAATGATGTAATCTTCTATGGAACAAGTGTTTACTAGATTTGTGCACTTAGTGCCACAAATTTCACAATGTAGGGCGTAGTAAGCTTTTGGAAAGAAAAACCGGGTCCTTTCCGTATGGGGGCCCTGTCGGGGTTTTCTTTCTCTCCTTGGGGTTTGCCTCAACGAGCAATTCTATTTGTGACATCAGACACCTGGGATTCATGCTAAGATGACAGTAGGAGCATTCTAATCAGACCGCTAGGATAGATCCATCTCAAAGAAATAGACGGACAGGTGCATGAGTTGTTGAATAGGCCTACCTGAGTTGTTGGATTATAGGCCTACCTGCCTGAGAGTGTAAGAAGTTTCATATTCACAGATGCCTCTGTGACAATTTATTTCTCTCCTTTGATGGGTATGACACCCCATGGATACAAAGGACACCAGCCAGCATCCTCACCACGGACCAACAGAGCAGTGTTTGCGGCCAACAAAGCGAGTGTGAGAGATGACGACGGTGACATTCAGAATAAAAATAGCGACAGCCTTCAGAGTGGTTGCATCACTATGGAAATACGATGTACACAGTATCACATATTTCACAGACTGATATGATGCAGTCTGTATTTGGCTGGCTGGGATGGTGGATGATTTATGATGCTCTTCCTTTTGGGCTTTTCTTTTGTTTTCTTTGTTTTTTTTTTTGTTTAGTTTTGTACCACAAGTCTTCATTGTTTATTTTCAGTAGACTTATGGTATAATACTATTTCTAGTGTGACAAACTCATTTTTTCCAAAGTCCTGTTGCTGTACATGCAGGCTACCAATCCTGAAACTACCCATGACATTAAATAGCAGGAAAATGGATGACTCCCATTGCAATGCATACATTATACAACTAGATACACAGGGGAATACTTGCCCTAGCAGGCATGCGACTTTTACCAAAAACCACAGGTCTTACATATCACCCTCTGCTTGGTAACCCCCGAGATTTTCCATTGGTTTCTCATCCTATATCGTTCTTGTTTCATTCCTTCCTTCCTGCTCCCCCACTCCTTCCCCCACATGCCTCTTTCTCAGTAAGTATCCATAATGAAGGCTTCAAATCTAGTATGCTAGTATGTATAAAAGGGACACTAGTACAAGCATGCTCAGTCAATGGCCTCTTCAAACTCCCAAGGTAGTGATGAGGATTTATCACCTTGTCAGATGGAGTTGACTGAGAGATTACCTCTTAACAGGGATTAACTTCCTCTTAATGAGGTGTTACAACCTTCAGTCAACAATTTTTTTCCCAAAAAATAGGAAACCAAGGGGTCATCTAGACAACAAGTTTTTGCCCAATGTTTCAAAATCAGTTTACAGCAGAAGAGAGGTCCAGATTGGTAGGAGGTTAAAATAAAGAACCTTTACTGACAGACAAGATCAATATCAGACTGGACAAAATGCGAGACGAGAGTTCTGCTGTCATTATCAGCTGGTTGTGAAATTCTGGCAGTAGTATGGATCAACACTCAAAAATCAGTAACATTCTACTTTTAACTGGAAAAAACTAACAGTTATGCGGTTATACGACAGCATCAAGTCTGCATTATTCCACATGGTTGCTTCCAAGAATTAGCATGATTGATTCACAACCACTTTAAGATCATTTTCAACCCTGAACCCTTTGTCAGGAGGACTAGATCAACATCCCAAGTGAAGACAGTTTCAATATTCTTATTCTCCTTTCCCTATCTTGTTCTCTCACTTTTTTGGGGGGGAGAGGGGAATTCTACTTGTCATCTTACAATTTCAGTCATAACGACTCAATTTATTTAAAAAAAAATACGGAAGAATTTTTGACAAGGCACACACTCTGATACGTCAAAAAAAAAAAAGAAAAAAGAGAGAGACGGCTTATTTGAAAGACACCCTTCCTAATGAAAGGCAGACACCGAGGGTCTGGTTCCCTGGGAAAATGCGGAAGTATCGGTTCCGATGGCCGCCAGCAGTCGCTACACTAAAAGGTTCTGTGGTAGACCTGATTAAATATTACTGAATTCTTCTTTAGAGAGAAGCAAGTAAAACCATAGAACTGAAATTCCTTTGGGCAAAACCCCATTTCCTTTCCTCCAATTTCAATGAAAAATGCTATAAGATGTTGACCTGCAGTGCTTTGCCTCTCAGCAATGGATATTTCCACTGCATACCCCCATCTTACTGCCCAGAAGTATGAATTTTGTGGTCTTGCAACTTAGCCACACTCATTTCTTTCTTCCACTTGCAAAAAATGTGTAAGGCTGTGATGAAAATTGTTCTCTTTCTGTCACGGAATCATTTGATTGCTACAACCGACAACAACCACAGTAGTTCATGAAAGTGAGAAAAAAAAAGAAAAGGATATGATCAAGTTCTTATAACAATATAAATTTATGACAGTTTGAAACATGCTCCCCATAAATTGCAACTTTGTGGAGGTATAAAGACCTTTTTGGTTACATGAGATGGTTTGGATCAACAAAGGTTCTAATATATCTTGAAAATAACAAGAACATGAAAACTTTGAATATGCACTTGAAACCTTCCTAAACTTGCTCTCTAAATCAAAAAATTCATTGTGAAATGACTTTTGCAAGTATCCATCTTGTTGATTCTTCTTGACACAAAATTGGATCTTATTTTACAAACATTTCTTGTTAGGAAGGAAAAAAACAGAACATCTATGTAAAAACAAAAATTATGGTCAACTCATGACCAATTTTTTGTGAGTGATCTCAAAGTAGGACACAAGAATCGGAAAGCCAAAGAACTTATGAAATGCGGTAGTGCAACGACCTGAAAAGCACAACAATGCTGCCCCCACGAGAACATCGACCATCTCAGTCCAGAGTGGTCTACATTCCCATCAGACAGACAGACATTAAGTGAGATGAAAAGTCCATAAAACAAGACCACAAAAAGCTTGCATTTTATGTGCAAGATATAAACATACAAAATTCAAAAAGAGCCACATTATGGATTTGACCTGCATGGGAGAAACTGAAATATTCAGTGGGGGCTTACACAATTAAAAATCTCTGGCCAGTTGGAACGGTTTTCAAATAGTTCCCATGAGAACTTGCAAATTTTAACGACTGCAGAGGGGGACACTGGATGCCGAGTCAAACTAAAGGTATATTGCACGGATTTCATGGTGCTAGCCTACCTGATAAATATATACAAACATGGCCATAACGAGAAGTGCTTGATACTTTCAACATCTAAGCATTTTGTAGGGATTTCTCACACATAGTGTTTGGGAAGATGTAGAGCATAATACTGCCAGGTTTACTTCTTAAAACATAAAGGTATAGGCAACTCTTCTTTCAAGTTAGTGTGGGAAATTGTTTCCCAACATTTATGCACTGATATCAAAAGGCACAAAAACCAAGATGTCTGGGTAAAAGTGTATTTTCAACCAAACAGGGAACAATTTTCAGGAAGGAGAGGGAAGGCAGGGGGAGGGGGGTTGAATGAGGGATGATGACAAATGTGGGAGGAGACGATTGAAACGGACAGACGTGGAGTCCCAATCCATGTCCACGCATTGACAGAAACAAACAATAGCACTTCATTTGATGCGATGCAGTTAACACCCCAGAAAAGGGAGTGCCAAGCAGTCCAAGTGCTTATCCACTCCAGAGCTCGCTTTATTCCGAACGAGTTCGAAATATGTCCTCATCATTTTTCCCTTTATCAAAAACCTTTGTTGGGTGCAACCTTCGGCTGTCAAACGTAATCACAATTTAATCAAACGATGAAGGTAATTTGGCATAAACAATAGCACAAAAATCCATTCTTGACTCAAAGGTGCAGTTAAAGGCACTATTCTGGCATAAAGAGAGCTTCCTTGCTCTCTTTAACGCGCTGCCGTGAAATCAAGCACGAAATACTTTTTGGCAAGTGACTTTCCGAAATGTCAATGGCACATCGAAAGAATTTCCACTACATCAAATAGACTGCACTGAGAATTTGAAAGGAAATTTGAAAATAGAATTTCAGGTTCCTTGGGCAAAATTCACTTCATTCAACAAGACACAAGCAGTGCAGAAAACACTGCCAAGAGATAATTTAATTTGCCAGGCAAGACTGATTTGCTCAAAAGAGGATTTTGATTGCGTTCGCAAGCGCATCTGGAAGGCAAAATATGAAACCAATGAGGGCTACTTCAGAAAAATTCTTGACATGTTTGATGGTCGGGTGCCTCATTTGTTTAAAATTTCTATAAAAATTAAATGCAGCTCTATAAAAATTTCATTCACATTTAGCATTGAGCTCAAACAAGAAATGAAGAGCTGCTTTCAGTTTTAAAGAAGAGAAATTTTGAGAAAAAATTTGTCATTTCTAGACATGATTTTGAAAAATGCTGATGGGATAAGCAAAAGAAGAAAAATAAAATAATTCCATTTTGATAATTAGATTCAACAGTTAATGACAGAAGAATCTGCGGTCTCCTTCAAGCAATGCAAATGATAGGCTACGAAAATCTGTGAAAAAGTGTGGTAGGCATGGCTGAATAGAGCTACTAAGAAAATATACGGTAGGCGAGGCAAGGAATATGTGTCATGAAAGTGTGGATACAGTAGGTTAGGCTAAAGTAGGTCCATCTGTCATGAAAATGCGATATAGACAAAGCTAGGTTCACCAGCCAATAAAACTGTGTAATGCTGGAAAGGGTATGAATACAAAGATATTGAAAGTGTGCTAGGCTGCTAGGTATTAAGGTTAGGTAGGTCTACATCCACCAGAGTGCCATGATTCTTGTCCTAGACCAGGTAGTATTCAAATTGTCATGAAAAGGGAGGGGGGACAGTGTGCCCTTCTCCTCCTCCCACCAAAAAAAGAGAAAAAAATTCAACGATTCGATCCTCCTTTTTTTGGAGTACAAGGACAGAAAGGTCAAACACTTTTCAAAAGGGATGGGATACCCCCACCCTTAAAACCCCTCCCACCTGCTGGCAGAACTCTAGCACTGATGTGTAGCCTCCCCTTTCACTCCCAAATTGGTTAGTCTGGTTACAGGCATGTCAGGGAATAGTGTTTAAGCATTTGTTAACTGGTAATCCTGATAAAACGTCATTAGAGACCTACTATTAAAATAAGAGTACTTCCGAGTAAGGATTATTTATGTACACTGGAAACTGCAGGCAACAGTCTTTCCGATAAAATCCTCAATATCATACCCTGCAAGGAGATGATCTAGCACTTCAAGGAAGCCTCAAGGAAAGAAAATAGATTATCATCCTTACATTATTATCTAGCTACCTCTTTGCTATTTATAAACGATGTTCAACTCTCGCAGTTAGTTCGCATACATCGAACCTTGACTCCGTCCTAATATAGACCTACTAAATAACCAGCATGACCAATGAGAGAGAAGGGGGGAGAAGGAAGAGAAGTCGATAACTGTGTCTGCACCTGCTTCTTTCAGTCTTCAGTCAAACATGGTCCATGTTTTACTCTCCAGAGGAATTTCTATCACCCAAAATAAAACACTACAGAGAGACTAGGCCTTGCAATAAGTAAACCAAATCCTGCCAGTCCCCATTGCATGTTTCCAATGAAAGAGAGTTTTAGGGGGAGGTGTCAGTTCAAACCTTAACATCAATATTTTAGGTAAAGGTTGTTTGGGGTAGAAGAGTTCCCAAGTTGCTTGTAAAGGATGACTGATGCTTCAATCTTTGCTTCCAAAGAACAGTCATAGACGAAAGTAGATGAGCCACAGAATGGTAACCTTTGACCTTTACGTTTCAAGTCAGTTGCGCCTTCATTGAGAGGGTGGGTAGAGTGAGGTGAGTCATACCTGCTTTTACTAAAGGGAGTCACAAAACTTGGGATCCATAAATAAATGACATACAATATTAAAAAAAAGACATGGGTTGAAAACCCAATAAATCATGCATATACGTGACTTGCTATGGTGACAATCATGTAATATAAAATGGTTGCTAGGGCAATGTACGTGAGCAATGTAAACATGTATATTCAATACTACCTTTTTAACTCTTCACCTCTAACAACTGCACCTCTCTCAAGATACATCACAGTGACTTTCCTCATCTTGCCCCTTTGGTAATACCTCCATAGTAAGGTTGGTTCTCGTTTGAATAGTACAGGTTCATTATTAAAATGCTTGCGGAAAGGAAATATGGCAACTGCTGGAAATGATTGCAACATATGCGTCATTTACAATGAAACAGCTGTCTCTGTCATTTTACACTTCCATTCTTGAGATTTCTGTGGCAGCATTTTTGGGGCCAAATGTAATTCACCAACTTTGTCGATGACTCCATAGATAACCCTTTCGAGGCCACATTCGTAATATCGAGTACCCTTAAAAGTTTACATTCCCAGCCACGTTGTCCAGGTAAGTGCTATTACGTAGAATTTCTATGCTTCACTTTATGTGGTTGCCTGAAAAGGGTGGTGTCCAAAGTCATGGACACTGGCTATGACAGGGTTCAGCATCACTTAAAGTCAACAAGCCCTACCCAACAGAACAAATTAATATATTATTTATTTAATAAATTATAAGGCCTATCTGTTTCGTTTTACACATTACACATGTTGAATAGCTGATGAATGAATATATGATGTCTGGATATGGTTGTTACAGTGATCTCTGCAATGACCTTTGTGCTGCAAGGCAAACTTGGCACGAAGTTACATGTCTCCATTGTGACAGTTTTTCATTAAACTTTTTTTTCATAGGACATTTGGGAGTAACAAATTTCTCTACTTCTATGGATGTATAAATTAAAAAATTCCTCAACTAAGATGCTCTTCTTTCCTTCTCCATCCCCTCATCTAACTTCCTTCCTCTCTATCACTTCCCTTCCTCTTCCCTACTTCTCTTCACCATTATCTCCCACTGTCTTCATCCTCCCCCTCTTTCCTTTCCTTCCCTCCATCCTCTACCCTTCCTTTTTTCTGTATATCTCCGACTGTCTCTTCTTCCTTCCCTCCCTCTCTCATCTACCTTCCACCTATCCTACCCCCTTTGCCATCCCTCTCTTCTCTTCTCTACATCTCTCACTGGCTCCTCTTCCCTCTCTCCTCTCACTTTCCTCCTCGTTCCTCCTCCTTCTTCCCCTGTCTCTGCTTCCTTCTTCTTTTTTTTTCCTTTTCCCTCTTCCCACCTCTTGTACAGACTCTCACCATCTCCCACTGTCACCTCTTCCCATAATCCCTCTTCTCACCACAGAATGTCCTCCTATTGCTAACTCACGTACCCCACTAATGACCAGGAAACACAGATGCCTACCTTAGAAAGCCATAAGTCATGTGACTTGTGTACAATAACTCTGATTAATGTTTTACTTCTATTTGTGCAGATATGCTTCCCTAACTTTAACATTTCATTTCGTTCATTTGTCATCTGCGGTTTGAACCTCTTCCAGTGACTTCTGGAGACAGAAGCCCATTATTAACAGTTGCAAAGGTCTTTTATTAATTACTCCAATTTTATCTTTCAGAAAGGCTTTATGACCCAGTGGCCCTAGATGAGACAAAGTTTACTCTGGCAGCAGCCACCGGGGCTTCCCTGGTAAAGTTAATTGACTGATAACTGTTTACACAATACAGTAACAGCTTGCCAGACTTCCTTACACAATGTGGAAACCTTTTACTCCTAGTGTTTCAAATTTATCGGTGATCCTTTGGACTGAGCATTAATCAAGGATTGGTTGTCAGTATACATTACTGACTTGCACTGGCGATGCACAGAAACAACCTAGGGAATCTTCAAGGTACACAATCCTCAAACTCTGCTCACAATCTAAGTTTGATGAAGAGTCTTGGTTACTCTTGTTCAGCGTTTCTGTCGATACTTGTTTACAGGTTGAAATTTTGCATGATGTTTCAACCTCTTTGTCACATCTCACTTTGATGATGCTCAATCTTCAGTCACAATCACCACACTGCTACTTCAAAATCTCTTAAGCAAATCTTCAGTCAAAGACACTAACATTATAATCTGAAAGGATAGAGTAACAGAGTCTGTAGGTGTACTGCTTTGATATCTAATTATGAATGAAAACACTTAAAGGGCTCATATCCATGCTACTTATTCATTCTGCTTACAAAATGTTGTGGAATGTTGTGCACATACCTTTACAAATTTTATCATAAAAAGGACTAAGTTGACTGAAAAGAGTAATAAAGGAATCC
>VJOZ01009198.1:2627-15340 GCA_009801055.1 Stichopus horrens | reverse complement strand
TTTCTTCAGAACTCAGCCGTACAGCTCTTCAAAGTATGCCATCAACCTGCTCAGCATCGCAATCGATGAAAATCTCCGAGACAGAGGTGTTAGAAGTCATGTGATATCACCAGGATTCTCAGTGACGGGGATGACTTCTCCTTTGCTCAATGATGTACTCTGGACTTTGTTGTATCCCATCTTTGTGATAGTATGTATACTTGTCTATGAATTGGGATACGTTTTGCACCCTTTTTTTTGTCCGAATCGACTGTTCCTTCGAGAAGGTTTTTGCAAATGCGTCAGTTTCGGCCTGATACCTCTGAGTTTATGATTTCTTTTGTTTGTCTGTTTGTTTCAACAATGTGTCAGTGTTTTGTTTCCAGAGGTAGCTTTAACCATTTCTAGTACATTCTTGTCTCAATGTAGAGTAGCTGAAGGCCGTAATGAGAAGCTCAAAAATTCCCTGGTTTGTTTGAGTTAGTGATCACCATAATATTCTCATTAACCTAGATACATGCGACGGAGATATATGGGGGGTGGGGCTGGGATGGGATGGGGTGGGGTGGTTTGTAAAGCCCAAAATTTCCAACTGATGTTGATGAGTCAGCTTAGATAGTCCTGCCTCCATTGTGTAAGCAAACGAACCTTGCCCTCAGGCTAGCCCCCGTCCCTGCTGAAAATGCAGGAATCTTGGTTTGACTAGTGTAATATGAAAGGCAGTACCTCATCATGTAGTGGATGTATCTAACATAAAAATTCAACTTCTGTAGGAAAGACAGATCTGCGAGAGTTCTATCATCAGTTTTGTGTGTTTCTCTGAATTTTGCAAAGTTGAAAATGCAAACAGTTTCTAGCAAGTTTCAGAACTCCCAAGTCTTATTTACACATGCTTCAATTTTCTGTGTTGCAAACTTAGCGGTTTCATATGCATGAAGTCTCTTTGGTTATGGTATATCTGTACAAGTTTTAGAATACCAACCATGTCTGAATTAGTCTACCTGAACCCTGAATGAGACATTCAGTTCATAAATTTGGTCATTTCTCATCTTACAGTTTCGATTATTGGTACCAACGATGTGTGTAACTGCCTGGAATTCAGCAGAAGCCCTGGTAAGGAACGTTTGTTCTTCACTAAAATTATGTATTGTGAGTGACATTTTTGTACATTGGGGGAATTGCTTTCATGAACACTGTGATTGCAGGTCCAAGCTGAGTTTGAAAAACAAAATACTTAAGCACCAAAGGTGAAAAACTAAAATGATAAATTAGAGGTAGACAGTTCAAGTTGCAGTATACACAAATATAATGCTTTCAAATGTATTTTCACTTTGTGCACTATTTAAAGAAAACTTCAATATATTGTAAGCAGTTTAAACCTATTTTTCAATAAAGTGTTCCCAATGAGCTGCACTATTTCTTGACCTTGTCGATTGTCCCTTTTAAGTATTAACCATATCTGTAAGTTTTGGAACCTCATCAGTTTGAAACGATAACCGTTTCAATACCCTCGTACAAAAGTAAAATTTCGACCAAAGACGAAATAGATGGTACAAACTTGTAACATTTGAAACACATCTACTTGAAAAAACAGAATTCATCGTCAAAATGGTGAAACCCTCATGGTAGTTGAAGATAGGAATAGAGGTAGGCTTGGGACCACTGCAAGGGACGAAGAATATGAACAGGGTCCTTCTCTCTCACCTTTCTTTCATCTCACTCTCTCTCCTCTCCCTGTCCACTAGCCCCCTCCCCACTCATATCTTGTTCTACCTCTTTCCTTCCCATCGTTGAAGACATCAAATTAAATACACTTCTCCTATGTGCAGAGATGAGATTCATTTACAACTGTTGTTCCTGTGGTGCGGTGTGTAATAGTCTACCCGGTCAACTTGCGTGTATCGATCAATTTGGTCTGCAGTGAGTTAGACTAATTTGAACTCTGATTATCCAATAACGGTATTGCCGTCGATGTTTCACTATTGTTTGTGTTCTTTGACAGTTTCCTTTGTGTAGTTTTTCTTCTTTTTTTTTATTTCAAAAAGATCTGGTTGTATGAGTCAGACACAAGCCACATCAGCCCCGAGCGGTTGCACACCAGCTGTACGTCGGTATTCGGACGAAACTACATCGAACAAGAAAAGGTGGTGAAATTTTGCCTTTACTTCTCATGAGGATGAAAAGTGGTATCCAGCATTTGCAGAAAATCTCATTATAGAGAGTAATGGAAGAGGGGGGATGTAAAAAGGGGCAGGTATTGTAGCACAGGATAGTAACTTGAGAATCAGGGCAAATCAGTTTAAAGAGAAAAAGCAAAACCTTACAAGTTGTCATATCATTTGATATTAGTGTACCAGCAGCCATCTACAGCTGATAAGTTTTGTATATTTTCTGATGGGGCCAGTGAAATGTCGGCAGGAGATGAGATTTTCTCAGAAATATGTCCACCTCCCCTCACCTATCTCGATCACAACCTTCGCCAACTGTTTGCTTTAATTTAAAACATGAAAAAGGCAGTGGGTGGCATGAATGTTAAGGGACTGGAGATCATGGAAATAAAAGTTTATCTAGTTGCATGTGTTAAAATTATTAATTTGTTATCAATTTTATGCCACCTGTGTTCCAAATTTACAAAGGGAAGTGTCTTCTTAATTTCATTGGTGAACAAACTTTCTTTGAAGAGGTTTTTTGGATGATTGTTAGAGGATATGTCAATAGTTTGAATATTCAGTTTGTGCAGCTGTACCTTCTTCCTGTCACATTTCCTGATTAATGTTTTCGTTTGTTTTTCTCATTGCTACATTTTCCCTGATCAGGCTGATAAAAGTTTAAGGCCGGTAATTGTGTCATCGACATCCTATCATGGCTGCAGTATGTAAAATAACATGACAAAATTGACAATGACACAGACTTTTACCGTCGGCATCAGTGCACACAAAACTGTGATGATACTGTGCAATATCAAAGTCTGATGGTGTCACATTTGTGCTGAAATTTTGAGAGCTGGAATTTGATTGGCTGAAATATTACTTTCCTGTATAAAGTATGATCCTATCATACTGCAACAGTTCATAGCAGTACTCAGCTCGTTTCAAGGGAGAAATGAAAAAAATCCATTGCTTCCACTGTAATGCAGAAGGTTGCTTGTAACAGAGATGTTACTGCCCTCTGTCTNTGTGAGGGAAACCAAACAGAGACGCGCACAAGTACTTAGAGCTTGTAACTGGGGATATGTGGAAAAATGGGGATATCCCTGTTTCTGGGTATTTAACATAATGCAGCTTGGGGTATCAGATATACGTCCTCGACTTTATAGGTCCATATTACTAAGTCTATGGCTCTCTTCATGTGTATAGGGCTATATGGGTATAAAAATTAACGTAAACCTGTTTCTGGCATGAGTCAGGGATACATGCATGACTAACTATCAGTAAACTGCTGACACCATCTGCAAAGTGAGGATACCCTGATAAGGTGAAAAAAGATCCATGTCCCCCATCAATGCCATAAATGTCTATGTCTGTGTGAATGTGTGTTTATGTGTGTGTATGTGGGTTTGTAAAGGGTGCTGAATGGGGAAATGCAAAGGACTTCTAGCTTGTAACTTGGGATAATTTCTCATGAAAGAAGCTTGGACAAATGTCATGTTAAGTATGTAGTTGAGTACAATAGCCCTATTAAATTTTGTAGAGGTCTCAAAGGTTATTTGAGATCAACAGGGGTCAAACTGTGGAAATCTTGTAAACACAATATCTCAAGAAGGTAAGCGTGGGCAAATGTCATAGTTGGCATGTAGGTGTACCTTGTGGACTGGAATATTCCCCTATTGATTTTGGTGGAGGTCAAAGGTCATTTGAGGTCAGCAGGAGTCAAATTGTGAAAACTTTGTAAACACAATATCTCAACAGGTAAAACTTGGACAGATGTCATATTTGGCATGTTGGTGCACCACATAAAGTACAAGATCTCTGGGGCTTTTGGTGGAGGTCAACGATCATTTGAGGTCAACAGTAGTCAAACTGTGAAATGCTTATAAACCCAACATCTCAAGAAGAAAAGCTTGGACAAATGTCATTTTTAGTACGATGGTGTACCACACTGGGTACAAAATACCCTTTGATTTTGGTCAAGGTGAAAGGTCATATGAGGTTAACAGGGGTCAAATTATGAAAACATTATATACACAATATCTCAAGAAGGGAAGCTTATACAAATGTTGTATTTGATGTTTAGGTGTACTACATTGAGTACAACACCGCTATTGATTTTGATCGAGGTCAAAGGTTGTGTGAGGTGAACGTAAGTCAAATTGTGAAAATATTGTAAACACAATATCTCGATAAGGGAAACTGGGACAAAATGTCTTTTTTGGTGTATAGGTGCACCACATTGATAACAAGATCACTATTGATTTTGTTGAAGATCAAAAGTCATTTGAAATCAATTGGGTCAAACTGTGAAAGTCTGATAAACACTATATATCAAGGTGGGAGGCTTGGACGACTCTCATATTTGGTATGGAAGTGTACCACGTGAATACCAAGATCCCTATAGATTTTGATGGTGATCAAAAGTTATTTGAGGTCAACAGTTGTCTAATTTGTAAATAATTTGTAAATAAGATATTTCAAGAAGGAAACTTGGGCAGATCTCCCACTTTAAATGTAATTCAGTATCAATGAATTCCATTGTCATTGGTGAAGGTCAAAGGTCATTTGAGGTCCACAGGGTCTTACTATGGAATTATTGTTAGCATTATATCTGAAGAAGAGCACTTTGACAGATGTCATATTCACTTGTGTAGTTGTTTCTCATTGAGAACAAGAAATCTTTAAGTCTTTAATGTAGATCAAATGTCAACAACGGTCAAATTGTGAACACCTTGTAGAGAGGATCTTAAGAAAGCGTGAAGAGATCACTTTTTTTATACAAATCATAGGTAGCTTGTGACACATGCTAATGAGATAATGTCAATTTCAGAAAGAAAAAAAAAACTGCTAATGATCGTATCATCGAAACCACAATGCATTCTGGTTTACTTCATTCTTTTGCTCATTTCACTGCAGATTGATTTTTCTCCAGATGAACCAAACAAACTATACCAACAGCTGGAAGAAATCAGAACCAGCATGGGAGACTGTTTATCCAAATAATTGGCCAGGGTAGAGACGTAGCAGACGAGGCATGGAGTTATGCAACTGCAGCTATATTTGTTTGTTTTTTTTTTGGTTTTTTTGCCTTTGATTAACATACATGTTTCCTTTAATATTGAATACTCCAGAGGATGACAGGGTAGTTGTGAGAAAGACTTCGCAATTTCTGCTCATTGTCCCTACCAATCAGCCTCAAAGACTGACACTACATTTTGTCAAGATGATGACAATGGGTCAAAGCAACNNAGAAGAAAATTTTATGTTTGAAGTTTGTTTTCTACTATACTGATGAGGGAATCGTTTGCTTTTTTTCTTTTTAACCATCTGAAGTTACTCTCTAGTACTAGTCATCATTTTAGTGATGGTTGTGTGTGGCATAGATGGAGACAAAATTTAGAGAAGTTTGGTATGTAAACTCCTTCTCACAACCTATAGCTGTTAAGCCTCTTTTCAAACAAGATGAAGTTTGATGTACATGACAAGTCCTGAAATACAGCTAATACTGGTGTTTGTCAGCTCCAGTATGGAAACGACATTTTATTGACAGTATCAAAGGGGGACACATATTTTATTTTCAACCCACAGTGTGCTCTTCATAAACAGATTTTTCTAAAATGGTTGTAGCATTTGGAGGGTCAGTCAAGCTCATGTAGGACTGCTTTTGGCAGTTTTCAGCGTATAATTAGCTTGTAATGTGTAGTTACAGACGGGGAAGCGAAGGCTTGAAAAGATAATGTCTGTAGTAGCAATGGAGTGAGGCAGGCAATTCAGTCGCTGACTTTTGTTACCACAGACAAGATATGATTGACTTTGCTTCCCATGTTATAGCACCACTGCCACCCCCCTTCCATAGACATCTGTCTGGGCAAATGGTACACTGAAATATGAGTCTGAAAGTTGTTGAATATTCCCCAAGCATGTTTCATATGATGGACTTCGTAGTGTCAAACTGAAGTTCTCTGTTCTGTGAAGGAAAAATTTGTTACATTTGTTGCAAGAATTTAACCTGAAATGTGACAGTAAGAGTGTAACAACAGAAGCTCATTAGGGTCAATGCAGGAATCATAACGATGCGGTAGTTCATATCCTTTGTTCCTATTATTTTTATCCTAAAATGTATCCTAAATTTCAAATACTCCACATTCCTCTTCTTTTCCATTGAAATCCTTGAAGGCTTATAAAGAGAAATAGTGACAAATACTTTCAAAGAACAGAGATATTTATTCCTTGTCTTTTTTTTTTTTTTTTGTTTTTGTTGCTTAGTGAAAACTTTCTACAGGGTATTAGAAGACGGGAATGCTAGGGGCTATACTACTCATCTCCTCTGAGTCCTCGTAACCAACACCCACTAACAGTAAAATAGAAGTCCACAAGGTGCATCCCTGCATGCAAGGTGGCTTTTTGCAATTGCTTCTATCATTTAGTATTGTCATTCAATTAAATTTAGTTTTCTTTTTTATATGTATACTAGTTTTCTACAGATAATTGCACATGTATTTACACCTTTATTTTATTGTCATTGTATACATTGCGAAGAATCAAAAGAAAGCGAAAATTAAATTTGTACTGCCGAACCCACAAAATGTTAAGTACTTAGAACAATAGTTCACTTTGATCTTCACTTACAGTATCGACCAACGGTTTTCTCATGCTGTGGAAACTTGTTGACATTTTGGTCACAAGTGGTCAAACTAAAATTATTCCTCACAAGTTGGACAAATAGCCATAAGACTTATTGAATGTAACATGTATTTATTGAAATGTATTCAATAGGATTGCAAAACCATTGTCAGTTTGACTGGTGCACATTGGTTACTGATACAGTTTTCGGTATCCAGTGGTTTTAAGAACTGAAATATAACTGGGCAAGCTAACAAAATGCGTTGCTGTGGAGGAATAGAGTTAGTCATCTTGGAAATAAAAATATCCACAGGAAATAGTTCACTTAAAGTATGGGAAGTACAGACAAAAAGATCGATGGAGTGAACAATGCTAAAAGACTTGTAGACTAAATGTGTCGTTGCGGTATTACAAAACCAGCATCGTTTTCTTTTTTGTTGCTTCAAATCAGGATTTTGGTGACAAGTGCGCAGAGGTTATTGTTGCGAGGTATACCTCACAGTTTCTTATGTTTTGCCCCATATGGTATGTATGCCAAAATGTGAGACGGTGGTTTTCCACTTTATGTGAATTTTTCCTGTTAAAGAACTTAGATATTTATTTAAAACTGAAATATTGTTTAAGTCAAGTCAGTCTCTTCCCATTATGGGTGCAATATCTCTGTTTTTGCTCCCCACCCCCGTCCCACCACCCTCTCTTTTGGTGACATGGGCCTATTTGGAGGGGGAGTGCAATAGTAAATGAAGACATCCTCTTTAGACCTACTTATGAAATTTTGCATCTCACTTTTAAACTCGTTAGACATAATTGTATTCCTTTGCTGCACAAAAATCTTGCTCACATATAGTTCAAATTTCACCCCCACAATACAAGTGGTCACAACTTTTGGGACCTTTGTTCTTGACTGTCCTCTTCTCTTGTGCAGAGAGGCTGCCTAATGCTCCCTGCCCCATCTGAAGCCCATAAATTCCCTCAAAAACGCAGTAGCACAACATGGAGAAAGTACTGAGCATCTAGTTTAATAAAGTAATTATTTTTGCACATTTATCACAAATGAGATCCTTAGTTTTGTGCTTTTTCATTTGGTTTTAAATCTTTTTTTTTTAATGTATTGCTGTATGTTACATTCCTTTGAAAGTATGTGAAGGTCACTATCAAAACAATCTGTTGGCCTGATATCAGAGACTCTTTGACTCACCTTGTTGATGTTGGATTTATATTTTTCGTTTTCCATGAAGAGATGTCTCCTTAAATGTTCGCATTTCTTTCTCAGTATGTTATTTTGTCCTTTAGTGAATTGCTAGCTGCAGATATGACCTGGAGATTTTACTGGTTCACACACAAGATGTGTGTTTGTATGCTGTTCTTCAGAGACACTTTAATATCCGTGTATCCCTTTGCCAATCAGTGAATTGGCATTTCTTCTGCAGTCACCGATGATGCCACTAGTGCAGAAGGTGTGTGCTGCATCCGTCGTGTCCAGTCGATTTTATGGTACTGTATTGTGGTCAGAATTTTATGACAAATAATTTACTTTATATGTCATAGTGTGAAGTCTCTGCCACAGAGATTTTGAAACTTAATAAAAAAGGTGAAAGAAATTTGCCAACAAACCATGCAATTTGCTGTTACCAAAAGCATTTGTTGAGTGATCACATTGTTTAATATTCTTCATTTGGACAGTCAAGTGATGTTCTGAATGATACTCTGCACAGGTCTTCTCAAGCCTACAGCACATCAAAGCTGTGCAACAGCGTCCTCTCCACAACTGCTTCAACGGTCATAAATCACAATTTGATAGTCACTGTAATCATGCGGAACAATCAAACAATCGGACAGCATGCAGAATATAAATGTGCCACGTAAACGGTTACTGGAGAGACATCTGATGTGGAACTTGTATAGGCCTACCAAACAGGTGTTTATAATATGAGAAGGTCAGAAATTTAACTAATGTTGACAACTAGAAATGAGCCTTTGAGTGAAAGGGAGATAACTGAAACAAGTTTTTAAGTTACTCATTTCACCATTGACATAACTATTAAGTGTCACATTTGTCTAATGTGATATGCAACGACAAGAAAGCTACATAGAACTGGACTACCTGGCAAAAGTGCACACAGCTGACAGCCATACAATGGAGCTTTCAGCGAAGAAAATACTGTCTCAGGCTGTCTCTCCATGTCTACCTTTATTTCTCTTTGTGGTCTTCTGTCAAAGGGACCAAACTGTCATACCTGAGCACATTGTCTGCTCGTACAGTACAGTAGCTGATAATAGAATAAAAACCATTTCCTAATATATTACTAATATATTATTCATGAAACAGGAATTAGAACCTAAAATCTGACAGCAGGTCATATCCTCTACCATACGGTATCTCTCATCAGCACTTCAGCTAAATAACACACCATCAGACATATGTAGGCAATGTACTGTTGTAGGAGAATCTGCAATGTAGGATTTTCAAAACCCAATGAGGAGGAAGTTCCAAAACGGGAAAGTAGCTGGGTAAGAATTAAGGAGTCACATGGAAGCCTACAATGGTTTAAATGAACTATTGAATGTAATTACTAGGAAGACGGGTGCAATTAACAGGTTTGCATTATACGACAACCAACATATAATCACTACAGTCACAGCCATCAATTTTTCATAACCAGTACACAACAGTAAGCAACATTTAGAACAGCCTCCATGCTGGCTGTATACATCGTAAGTAGATGGACCAACAACTACCATTCATCTCAAATTGATTCATGATGTACTGTGCGTGTCTTCCCTAACTTTGTAGCATGGTTACAGTAGTCAAGACAACACCTTACAAGAGAAATTATGAGATGAAACTTCTGATTGTTTTATTTTTCCATCAATTTATTGTACGGTTGATTCTTAATTTTTAAGTGTGACTTCACGTCTCTATACAATTACTGCACAGAATCTATGGCAAGATTGACTTAGAGATATGAAGTTCCATGAGACACACTTGCTAACCCTTCCAACCAATCACAACCAGCGATTTCCCCACTTGCCCCATTCACCCAATCGTTCCCTCCATAGTGCAGCCTGCTCCTGGAAATTTGTGTTCCAATACAAAAATTAATTTGAATAAATATTAATCATACAGGTCAGGGGTCATTACTATGCACGTAATGTGAACATGACACTGCCGATCCTCACATGACATCATATACGATAAGGTTTCCTCGAAGGAACAAACCCTAACCATGATGGCTTGACCGGATATCAACTCATGTTCTATCATGCAGAAAAGGGTCTTCTTAAGACATGATTTTAGTACATTATGGAATGTGTGTAGAATAGCTGCATGGATGTTGTCAGTCAAGTTCAATTTTCACCAACTCTAACACAAAACCTTGGATACATGGAAAAAGGAAGGAGTTGAAGTCAAAGAGAAAGTCAAACAAAGCTCAATGCATCTTCATGACACTCTATTCCAGACGTTCTTTACAAAACATGTGACCTTGTCAGAAATCTGACCTTATATAAAAAGGTAATAACTCACTTGTAAAGTCAGACAGAAAAAGCATTTGTCCAGACTTGACTCAGGCTTATACATGAAAAGTGACTAACAATCACAAACAACATACTCTAGCCACCTTGTCCAATGATGAGCACATTCTTATACAGTTGCATTGCTTAGTAATAACTTATTTTACNNCCACCAGACTCTAAAAGAGTTAACTTTCCTTCATAATTGATGCCAAAGAAAGACCTCACGACCATGATCTATAAACTGTTATCCCTCTCCTCTCCCCCACCGCCCCTTCCGTCCCCTCTGCACCACCACAACCATAGAGGTGTTATCTTTCATATTAGTGGCAAAGTACAAACTACAACTGAATTCTAGCACAGAGCATGAGAAAATGCACACAAACTTATAAAATATATATGACTTTTGGGTCACCGTATGCATTCCTTCCAGTTTTTGGTAAACCGACGTAAGCTAGTTAATTTTGGTCCTTAAGTTAGCATCAATTAGACATATAGGCCATGTTTCATTCTTATGGCCCCTCTGAAACTTCAGCTGGAAGTAGTTCTTATGAACTGGAAGTAGTTCTTATGAAATGGCAACACTGGCAAACACACAACAGAAAATTTTTAATGTGTGAAACAAAATCAAAGTGCCTGTACAACTTAACGGGCAACACAAAACTGGCAAACGTTAAGGAGGTTGGTCCACAAATTGTTACATGATAAAGAAATTGTGAATGGAGATAACATGTAACAGTAACAACTCCTATTTCCATCTCATCTTACAACCCCTACCACCTGCCAACACCAAACTTGTACCTCACCAACTGAGACATTTTAAGTGAGAACAGGTACTGCAGTAATTGGCAGCAACAACACTGACTTAATTACCAAACCGCTAGATGATAGAACTCTTAAGAAAATGGAACTAGACTTCTAGTGTTTCCTTGAACTGTGTGTCTTTCACTGAAGAAAAAATTCAAATTCGAAAATGGGTCAATGGGCCAATCAAGTTGATCTGTTGATAAAGTCTACTGATCAGTCATTGTTGACTAATTGATCAGTCGATCAATTGATTGGTCGATTGATCTGTCGATTAAGTTGACTACCTATTCAATGTTCCCAACTTCCGGTCTGAGTTTATAGCTGATCGAAGGTTCGTGGCTCACTTAGAGAAAGATTGAGAAACATTCAAAGATGGTATATTTACCCTTTCTCGCTGGAAACTATTAACACCCTATGAGAGAGCAGGATGAATTAAACTATGAACTATAAATATTAAAAGGAGGATTTAACCTTCACTATTTAGTCCAAACTGAATCACTTTCAAGTTTTCACGCCACATGTCAAATGACAAGAAAAAAGAATCACACACTGATGGTATCTTTTGAGAGGATTAATAGTATTAAATAAATCAAATCAAGCAAATCAAGCTAATCAAGTGATTACTTCTTGAATCTAAACAATGGTGATCGTCCTCTGTGGGAGAAACGTTTCAAAAATGTGTTAAATACTCTCTGAAAATGTTTGGAGACATAAAATAAACCATGGGTGGAATTGCCTCAAGATATCATACGACCATCGGCGCTTGAGGAATGCAACATGAAACCAGGAGCGTTGTAGGAAATTTTATCAATTCCTGGTTGGTTGTGACTCTCTAAATTGGATAAATACTGTAGTCTTATTTGATGTTGCTCATGGGCATCCAATGTCCATTCCAAGTAATGGCTGAAGCGAAGCATGTGCTTTGGTCCAATGGACTGGTTAAAGTATGGGCTAGCACCACAAAAGTTAGCTGTTACCAACTAATAGTATCTTTCACACTCCTATCCCATGCCAACCTTCTGCAGTGATCACCCAGGCAAGGCTTTGTGTTCATGTAACCATGGTAACTAAACACTTGTCACCCACAGCACTTTAAACAACACTGTTTATCCATTATTTATCCAACAAAGTCTGCAACTGAATATAAAGTGAGATCTTCAAGCAAAAATGTTTGAATTTGCCATACCAACCAATATCTTTGCTGAATGAAAATATACAATGACCAGATCACATTTCCAAGCCACGCCTCAAACGAACCCATACCAATCGACCAAATTTTTAAAACTAATAACTACATCAAAGGAAAAAATTATCATTTACCAATCACATGGCATCACTATGCAAAGTACTTTGTTCAAGGTTCTCAGGATTTCTAATTAAACTCTTACATGGACACGCTGAAAAGTCATTTAAATTTCAAATATTGCAATAAAATTTGACTCATCAATATTTGGTCCAACATAACTTCATGTCAGAAATTGTTCAGATAAAGTTTTAAAATGAAGAAAACCACTTTCAGGGCAACACAAGAGAGAATCACTGTAGCGCACCACTGTGTCAGTTTACTTCTCTGCTTTTCCACTTTTTTTCTCTCTTTTTTTTTTTTGCTTTTTTTTTAATAGAGCAAATAACCACCAAAGA
>VJOZ01009183.1:3251-15816 GCA_009801055.1 Stichopus horrens | reverse complement strand
GTGATAATTTAGTGAAGTAGAAAAGCAGTGAAAGATACCCAGGTGTATATATAGTACATGCATCATAGTACTATGACAAGATTTACAATGTATAAAGAAAAAAAAACGAATTTATGTTCATATTAGAGACAGGATTACAAAAGCTCAATAACTCATACATGGTAATTCCGTTTGCTAAAATAACCCTAAAGTAATGATCATATCGATTGAATTATCTTTGACCTAACATTTCTTTTAGTTCGCGATGCCTGCGAAAACCACCAATGTCAGGGGGGTTCCACTTGTTGTCCGGACACCAGTTGCCTCTCATACAGCTGTCAGTGCCCACCATGCTTTGATGGCCCCTTCTGTGAAAATGGTAAGTGATCCTTTGCATCTCCCCTCCCCCTTCACAATTTGTCTTGAAATAAAGAAAAGCTTTTGTTATGGCTTGTTCATTTTTTTTTATTCTTTTTTTCTTTTTCATTTGTAGAAATAAATGCATGTCAAATTAATAATTGCCAAAACAATGCTCAGTGTGTCCCAGATCTGCTCGGTGACTGCTCAGGGTACACATGCTCTTGCACCGGATGCTTTACTGGAGAATTTTGTAACCAAGGTAACTACATTCTTCATACTCTCCTCTAGATACTTTGGACTTCGTTCTTCCTCTTTTGTTTTTGAATTAGCATTTCGTTGCACTTTTTGTTTAGTTTTGTTAGTGTTGGCATTTATTAGCTACTTCCCTGTTTAAGAGTTTGTCGTGATTTGTATTGGTTATATTGCTTTCTTACATTCTTTGTAACTAATGAAGTAATTGTTACTTACCTTTGCAACAGTACTCAATGCATGCCAGCCTAATCCTTGTCAGAATAATGGTTTCTGCACACCTGATGCCGTGGACTGTTATCGATACAATTGTCAATGTAATGGTTGCTTCACTGGAACTCGTTGTGAAATAGGTCAGTACTACAAAACTCTACTGTTTGCATCTGTA
The DNA here is from genome assembly GCA_009801055.1 of Stichopus horrens. Lineage (NCBI taxonomy): Eukaryota > Metazoa > Echinodermata > Holothuroidea > Aspidochirotida > Stichopodidae > Stichopus > Stichopus horrens. The sequence goes on along the minus strand of VJOZ01009183.1, from coordinate 14,840 downwards.
ATTTAAAAAAAAAAAAACCTCTATATTTCAAGTAAAACATACTTCTTAACAGCTATTTGAATATCAATGATCAAGAATGTCAAAGCTTCCTTCATTTAAATAATTAAATATCCAGCCCAGAATTGTCTTGCACTTCTTCCCAACCTTTACATACTTACATGCAAGTGATAGAAATTAGTCTCATTTAGTGGTTTTTTATTTTTTTTCCTTTTGACAAAACAAAAGTGAAATTAATCTTGCACTTATCTGACTTCACAGACAGACCATGTTATATAACTTTAACACTGAAAAAAAATGTGTAAGCACCATATTTCCACCTATGCAACAAGACACACAACAACCTTTCTCATGCAATAATCCAACATACCTGTAGTATAACAGTGTAAAACTTTCTGTGGGATGTATTAAGGATCAGCATGCATTTTTAGTAGTTTTTTTTTCTTGCAAGTTTTTACTCATGTAATTTTCATTCTCTGACAGCTATTCCTGATCCATGTCAGCCTAATCCTTGTCTTAACGGTGGTGTCTGTTCTCGAGTCGGAGGGTCCTGCTCCTCGTTCACCTGTGAATGCCAAAAAGGAAATATAGGAATCCTTTGCGAAATAGGTACTACCCGTTGTACTGTTACAGCTAGGAACAGCAAACTAACTGTTATTGTGCATTATTATATAAGTTCCTTACCGTTTGAATCAACATGGGTAACCTTAAGTGCTTCTAAATACATAAAACTTTGGTAACCATGCGTGTCTGCAGTGCTAGGTATTTTAGTTTTATCAGCTTGTTTATTTTATGCTTTAAGCTCAGGAAACTGTGAATGTTAGTTGTTGCATACAATAAGTCCTCTTCATATCCTAGCCTTATGTATATAACTAGTGACTAGTCCATTTTGTAACCAGTAGCCTTGCCTAACTGCAGTTCTTAATGCTGCCTTGCCTGCATTATGTTTGTTGTGGAAGTCACATCTTATGTGGTTTGTTCTTCTTCTAGGTATAGCCATAACTGTCTATCTTGTGTATTCCATAGATTTCACCTGACATACTTGATAATATATCAGATATTCTGTCTGTTTGGGATTTCACTCAGGAAGCTCTTATCTCCATGTCATTTTAGAAGCAGGATTATCTTTTTCTGTTTAGTGCTTTATAAACTGAATTCTCTTATCTCTAAGTTAAACCTTCTTTAGTTATTACTGAGTTTTCGCTCTTTAATTTCAGTTCAACTTGACAACAGCAATCCTTGTAATGGCTTCCCCTGTGAGAATGGTGCCTCATGTGTTGAGTCTGGAGATAACTACATTTGCTTGTGTAGAAATGGATTTGCAGGCATCAACTGTGTAGAACAAATTGGTAAGGCAGCCAAATGGTATTACAACAGTGCTTTTACAATCTCAGAACGATTTTTATATTGTTTTCTGTTACATTGAATAAATTTGAAGAGGGAAAAACTTCTTATGAACTTTTCATTTTACTTTCAGTTAATCGACCAGGTGACACACTTTATTAGTGGTACATAGATTATGTTCATTCCTTTACATGCCTAACACTGTGTCTAGAAATCAGTTGCAGTAACATGTCAGTGTCATTCATGTATCTTGTGTGATTGTCATGAGCATGCATGTTAACCATGAATGACAATTTGACAATGACAAACCATGTACTGTAAGTTACAAGAGCACATTATGCAACACTGATTTCTAGTTGATCACCAATCATATCAGTTTCTTATAGACTAAATAAGTTACAGTAACACATTACTGTACGTGTCCTTGATTATTACTACCATTCGTATTTGGAATATGTACACTGAATGAGTTATGTTTACACATTATTGTACATGTCTGACCTCAGTGATTGCCATTCATACCAATACAATAACACATATTAACATTAACAAATTCACATCCTCAGTGATTTTCATTTGTATCAGTCATAATGTGAACTAAATTATGACAGCACATTGGGATACACACCCTCAGGAATCACCATTCATATTAGTTTCATGTAAAGTGAATGAATTACGTTTGCACATTTTCACACATCATATCAGTCACTACCATTCATATCATTTTCATGTAAAGTGAATGAATTACGTTTGCACATTTTCACACATCATACCAGTAATTACCATTCATATCAGTTCCATGTAAACTGAATGAATTATATTTGCACATTTTCACATATTATAACAGTAAGTACCATTCATATCAACTCAATGTAAATGAATGAAAGGTGTCCGCACATTTTCACACATCATATCAGTAATTACCATTCATGTCAGTTTCATGTAAACTGAATGAATTATGTTTACACATTTTCACATATTATAACAGTAGTTACCCTTAACATCAGTTTCATACTACTTTTCTCATGTAAATTCAATGAGTCACTATATGGCACATTACTGCACATATTCTCAATGGGTAAAGTTCATAGCTTGTGGATTTGAAAAGTTTCATCGTCATTTTTGTGCTTCCCTTTTGTTCAGCTTCCCCGCCTCAGTTCCAGCTTGCCTGCTCTTCAAATCCTTGCAGAAATGGAGCGCAGTGCGTCAACAGCTTTCACAGTGCCTCAAATAACCTTGTATACCAGCCACAGTACACATGCAGATGCTCTAATCAATTCACCGGGGAGAACTGCCAAGATTGTGAGTTGGTTCTGTTCTTGAAGATAATGGACAGGAGACAAATGAAATAAAGATTGTTTAGAGTGATGCAAGAGGCAGAATGTTTCCTCACCCCCTGTACTCCCCTCCCCACTTCCACCAAAATATGTTACAAACAGGTAACAGGATTACCTTTTCAAGTTACCCTGTGCCCCTGCTAGTACCAGAAGATTTCTGTATTTCTCTGTGGACCATGTTGTTGTCTATGCTACTTTGGCCATTGTCAGAAAAGAATACATTTTTGAAATAACTCGACACATTTAGGAATGCAAATTATAATGTTATGTGTAGACAATTGGAGATAAACATAAGTACTTGCACAGTGGAACCATAGTAGCTATACTAGACTCATTGTAATTCAACATTTTTTAACTTCAACAGCTGTGCATATTTATGATTACATCTTGCAATATTAGAATTATAGTTAAACAAATATATCAACCTCAAGTGTTTCTTAAGTAGCAGATTTGTCGTAAGACGGTCAAAACTGGAATCTCCATTTCTCGTGAGGTTTGTGAAATATATTTCTATACTATTCTTTGTTTTGTTTGTGTTTATCTTTTGACAGTGGCTGCCGTGGCTTTATCATTTTGTACCCCGAGTCCTTGTTCGAATGGTGGTACCTGCAACAATGCCTATCACAGCTTCATGAGTGAAGTAGATTACGTCTGTACCTGTCCTGTTGGCTTCATAGGACAAGACTGTGAATCAGATGGTATGTTGTGACTTAAATATTAATACTAATTAATACTGCCATCATTTTATCTTCATGGAGGTCATTGACAGTTAACTGTAGCATTGTCTGAATTGGTGGTTAACAATGGAGCAAAGCTTGGAGTGAACAATGGAGCATGGATAAACAATGGATAAATAATGGATAAACAATGGAGTAAAACTTGGAGTAAACAATGGAGCATGGATAAGCAATGGAGTTAAGCATTGCGTGGACACTCAGAGCTACATCTATGAGTCCCAAATCATATTCTGAATGTTTTTTTTTTTCAGTTCTTGTTTTTATCAGTTTTTTTTTCCTTTGTTATTTGCAGCTGATTATGTTGCTGATTGTGCTTTACAAGAATAGTCTTGATTTTTATATGTAACTTTAAGTGAAGCATCTCTCTTTTTGAAACGAAACAGAAACATCTTTGCATTGAACATTTATGATATGATGGAAATTCAAATGACTCAGCCTAAGCATTTGACTGTACGTCTTTACCACCGGTATGCACCGTTGGCCAGAAGTGACACAAATCATCGGTCTTTAGCAGCATTGTTTTATTAATATCAATGTGAAGAATGTTCAAGAAAAAAAAACTAGAAAAGTTTCGAAAATCAAACTTATCCAGACTAGTCCTTCCACTTGACTTCAAAACAAACTTTGACCTTCATGGGTGGCTTAGTCCATGAATTTGCCACAACACAAGCTGTTTCATGACATAAAAATCTTTTTGTCTGTATTTTCATTTTCTTAGTTGGCAATCCATGTGAAAGCAGTCCATGTGAGAATGGAGCTACCTGTACTCCACTGAACACTTACTTTACCTGTTCCTGTCTGTTTGGATTCACTGGAGACTATTGCCAGACACCAACAGGTAAGAAATTGTAAGAAATAGTAAACAAAATAGAAATCCTATACATAATTTTCAAGATTTAGTACAAATTTATTGGCTCTTTCCAGATGTTTCTGACAGTCAAGCTGTAATTGATTGATATCTTTTACCTCTCACCTCCATTTGTTTTACTTGTTCAGACAAGAATTCATTTATCAGGAAGTTTAAGTTTTTTTTTTTGGCACAGTATCATTTGACTTGTTCATCAGTGCAGATTTTCATGACAGCAAGAAGTGTGGAAAATATACCTCCTCTTTTTTCGCACATTTGCAGCAGAACTTTTACTGTTTTGATCTATTCTGTATCATATGCTACCAGTATTGCTGCGGCATTGAGCCTATTCTCCACTCGATTTACGTCGCAGGTTTAGGCCCGCCTATTAATGTCCTTGGTTGTCCTAATGATGTGACTATGAATTCTGCAACTGGGAGCGCCCAGGCCCAATGGAATGATCCTAATGCTGTTGGCGGAGTCGGAGCCATTTCATTGGTTTATCAAAGCCATTCTCCTGGTGAAACATTCACAGTTGGTGAAACTCCAGTCACATATGTCTTCACAGATTCAAGTCAGAGATTTGCCGAATGCTCGTTCTTTGTGATTGTACAATGTGAGTCGAAGATACAACATTTCTTGATTCTCGTCTTGGTAGCAGTTTGACCAAATCTATCTTTTCTTATCAGCATCGTAAAATAACACAGTCGCGAAGTAGTAGCAGGTGGCATTCAATGTTCTTTTACTTTTTTAATCCCTGTGTTAGCAATAAAAAGAGATTATGGAAACTTCCATGAAGAAAGTTTTGTTGCAAATTGCACTGCTTAAGTATATCGTTTACGATTATCATTGATGTATTGAACACCTTCAGTGACAACCTGCCTTGAGGTATAGAAAAATGTAAATACATTGGTTTCTTAATTTCAAATTCATGGAAGAGTAGAACATATGTTACACCATTTTATACTCCTTTTTGCCAACAGCGACTCTTGACAGGTGTTCTCCAAACCCATGTCAAAATAACGGCATTTGCCTACAGTCTGGAAGTACCCTTTGTGACTGTACTGGGACAGGATTCACAGGAAATACCTGTTCAACCCCAGTAGCAGTATGTAAGTCAGACTCAACTGAATTTGTATGTTTCGTACAAGTTGGCCTTGCTATGATTTCTTCCTAAAATCAATGGCTTTTATATTGGTGTCATGTTTCACAAATCCTTGAGAATTGTCATGATGCTCTTGGAAGTGAAAATGATGTCAAGGTTTCCAGTTGTGTTTTATCATTAGTTGTATTCTCCAGTTCTGTTCTTGCACCAAAGATAATAATTAAGTCCTTTGATGTCGTTCAGATGTACAACTAGTAAATCTTGCAACTTATTTCAAAATACAAAGCCAGCTCACCACCTGTCCCCCTGATATGTTTATATGTGTATTGCACTTATTAGTTCAGTTTCATTCCAGTAAGTTCTGCCAAAGGTTATGGATTTTGCTGGTACATCATCGATAATGTTGCCAAATGACTAATTCATTCCAACCTCAGATAGAGAACCATGTATGATATCTTGCATAAGGACTAAGGCTATTTAACTTGGTAGGTGCCTCTACTTATGTACATATGTGACATAAAAAACCAACAGGGTCATACATGACAGTGTACAGGTATGCCAGCCATGTATACCATCATTATTGTTTTCTTTACAGTAACGCCTTGTCCCGACGACATCACACAATCGACAAATCAAGGTCCAACATCGGTAATGTGGACAGAAACTAATGCTGGAATGTTCTTTGTCACACAACGAACTGCTCAGAGCGGGGACTCGTTCTCTGTCGGGGACACAACTGTGACCCTCACGTATTTCGTTTTTGCCACCAGTATGACTACACAGTGCTCATTCACCATTACTGTCAGTGAGTTAACAACGTTTAAGCTCTGTCACTGAGTTTGGCATTTACCATTCTCAGCACATCTTTAAACATCTCCTCTGCATGATTATGTCGGTGGGAAAACACAACTACATGCAATAAGTAATTATATGAAATACAAAGAAGAGTGGAAAAGATTGTACAAAATATGTGTGACAGAAGTAACTTTCATTTCTTAATCCATCTGTTTGTTGACAGTTATTGACAGGTGTTCTCCAAACCCATGTCAAAATAATGGCATTTGCCTACAGTCTGGAAGTGCCCTTTGTGACTGTACCGGGACAGGATTCACAGGAAATACTTGCTCAACCCCAGTAGCAGTATGTAAGTCAGACTCAACTGAATTTGTACGTTTCCTACATTGGCCTATGATTTCTTTCTAAGCCAGTCACTTTATTGATTGTCATGTTCCTCAAATCCATTAGAATTGATGTCAAGGTTTCCAGCTGTGTTTTATTATTAGTTGTATTATTAGTTGTATTCTCCAGTTCTGTTACTGGCAGGATGTCAGTGCTTGCACCAAAGATAAATGCTTTGATGTTTAGATGTTACACTTAGTAGATCTTATAGTGTATTGTTGAATTCAAAGCCAACTCTCCAAGTGATCTGATTGTATGTGAATTGCACTTATTAGTTCAAGGTCATTCCATTAACTTAAGTCAAACTTGAGAGATTTTGTAAACGTGATTGAAGCACCATTTCATTTGACCACATAGTACCAATGGACCTAAAGCAAATTTGCCAGAAAGAGTGATAGTGTCCATGTTTTCTTTGTAAACTTGTTTCTCTTAACATAGATGATACTGTGTCAGTACTGACTCCAGTGACAAACTCAGTAAATGTACTAGGTTTGCTCTATAGGGATACTTTTTCCAAAACAATGATCCTGGATCATGCGTGCATTGGTGCTGTCGCTACATGTATGATAGTTTGCATAAGGGCTGTAATAACATCTTGATACTTGCCTCAATTTGTGTACATGTGTGACATAGAAAACCAACAGGGTCATACATGACAGTGTACAGGTATGCCAGCCATGTATACCATCATTATTGTTTTCTTTACAGTAACACCTTGTCCCGACGACATCACACAATCGACGAATCAAGGTCCCACATCGGTAATGTGGACAGAAACTAGTGGAATGTTCTTCATCACCCAACGAACTGCTCAAAGTGGGGATCTGTTTCCTGTTGGGGAGACCACTGTGACCATCATGTACTTTGTTTTTGCCACCAATGTGATAGAACAGTGCACATTTACCATTACAATCAGTGAGTTGGTTTAGGCCATATCCTGGAGATTGGTATTTTCCATTCTATTAAATGTTGGTAATGTTCTTTTCTGTGCAATATAAATGTCAGAGGTATCAAAAGCAATAAAGATACTCTGTGCCGTGGTGCTATTTGTGGAATGTGTCAGATGGTGATGTAATCGGGTGTCGTGGGGCTTTGAACCTTGATGTTTACATTCTCATGTTAAGTTGAAGCATCATCGACAGTTTCCTAGTGGCTGCTATCATTACCCTTTCTTGACTTTTTGTGACAACTTTATCATAGCTATTGTTGTCATTATTCCTTGTCCTTTCCCAACATTCATGTTGGAATGTATTTTGACCCCGGACTCTTTTAGATCGAGTACCCATGTGAGGATGTAGGCAGTGCCTAGCAGTGCTGTCTTTGTGAGTTGTTTCACTTTGTAGTTGCTGAGGATTTGTTGTAGGTGCCCTCTCTAAATTGTTGGTTGTTGCCGCGAGTGCTCTGATTACTATGTGGAAGTCTTTCGCTCTGATGCCTCGCAACCTTTGTATTTTGAGTTGCAGATCCTGGTACTTGTCTGTTTTTTTTTCATTTTATTTCTTGACTATGTGTGAATCATTGTGTATTTGTCACATCTATTATTAGTCCTTTCCTGTGCTTCTTTGTCTTGTATTATTATTGTTTTTATTGTTATTGAATGCCATTTGAATGTTGTTAGGTGATGTCTAGTCATGCATGAAACAGTGTTTGGTTTTCTTTTGTCTTCCAGGCAGTGGGCCACCACCAGGTAAGCTGTCTCACTTTATTTGCAATGTAATTAGTTTTACTCTTTTTGCTCTTATTTATATTCAAACATTGGTAAAAAGCTCAAGATTATGGACATATACTAAGTTTGTAATATTTTTATTCAATTTGCAGATTAGCAGTATTGTATTGTTTCTCTGTTAATTTTAAAAATGTGTTTTCATGTTTTCTATCGAAGCAAATAGCCTGTTTGATGTGTGTCTGCTTCACCCTGACAGATAACAATCTGATAAGATAATCAACCTTTTTCATTTGAAATAATCTTGCCTTTTGCAATGTTTGGACATGCGGAAAACTGCTTCAATTTTTCTCTTAATACATTACATGTATAGAAATATTGTCAAGCTTGCTTGACATTTAGATATTCTGTTAAAATGGTGCCAGGGTCTCAATCCATTGTCAATGTGTATTGTCCTTTTCCACCATGTTTCTGTGCATGTAAGCAAAAGATTTTTACTGGTTTATGTTTAAAAAAATATGTACCACAAGTCTTTCTTGCACATTTGTAACCAAATAAGGGCATGAAACCTGGTAAAGGTAGATCTTTTCTCATAGTTTTTCACACAGAATTTGCATAAATTATAGGCGTTTCCATCATTTGTTTCGATCGGTGGGAAGTGGGCAGTAGTTGTTTATGTTTCTCCTTTGATTTGCTGTGACTGAGGTGTGTAATACTTAAGAACAGTGTGGTATTGAGGTTTTCAATACATTTGTGTGTTTTCTCAACTTCAAAAAAAGAATGATGTCTTGAAAGAAGTACAAAAACAATGTCAGATGCCAGGTGTGCATTTAATGTAAATGCTAATACTGTTTGTGTAATACTGTGTAATATCTCGGAAAGAAAAACAGTCAAAATCTCCCACACTTCCTAAATTATTTATCAAATGCATTCTTAAAGGCATTAGCACTTCTTTGTACATCACTCACACACTGTGGCAGACCCATCCATTCGTCCACAACTCTCTGTGGGAAGAAGTGTTTCCTAACATTCAGCCCTCTGGTCATCTTCAATCTGTGACCACGAGGACTCTTTGACTTAGAACACAGAAAAAAAAAATCAATGAAAGCTAAATTATCAACCCTTTGAACAATTTGAACACTTCAAGCAGATCATCCCGAAGATGTCTAAGCTCAGGAGATGTAAGATGAAGTATTTTCAATTTGTGATGATAACCAACACTTCTCATGGAATCAATCAGTCCAGTAGCACTCTTCTATACTTTTTCCAAAGCAAATTTGTCCTTTGAAAAATAGGGAGTCCAAGCCTGCACAGCATACTCCAAATGGGGACCAACTCACGACAATATTCTTATGAAGAAAATAGAAGTTCCGTCTATTTGTACCTACAATTTGGTTTCCTTTCCGGGCCATATCTGCATACTGTCTAGAAGGTTCAACAGAGGAATCTACAAAGATGCCAAGATGTTTTTCAACTTTGGCTTTTCGGATGTTAATACCATAAAGACTATAGTTAGTCATGGGATTCCTGTGACCAATATGCATCGCTTTACATTTGTCAACTTTGAATTACATTTGCCAATCAGCAGACCACTTGTTAATTTTATCAAGATCTCTTTGGGCACGTTCACACATGTTGTTTAATTACGCACTGTTTAATTGACATTAATGAATTCATTTACTTTTTTTACATTGTTAACAATGGTTGGCATGGAAACCAAGTATGTGACAGAAGTCAAATATTCTGTCAACACCAGATACATTGACAAGTTTCAAACTTCTCTGATTGTCATTGTCAATTTCTTCAATCGCATTGGAACTGTTTCTAACATATTCAGGACATTATTACAAACTAACATTAAATAACCAGAAGTATTGAGATTCAGTGTTATTTTAGTGGTTTTTCTTGTTTTATTTATCCTTTGGATTGTAGCTAGACTGCAAAAAAGAATAGCATAAAAAGTTGACATGAATTTTTATGTATAAAGTTTTTCATGCAACATTTCAGAATCTACTCCTAATCAATAACGTGTGATAAATACTTTGATTTGCAGATACAACTCCACCTACCTTTGACTCTTGCCCTGAAAATGTTACCATTGATAACATACCAGCAGCGGCTGAGGGATTCAACATACCTGTATCCTGGATACCACCAACATATGATGATGAAGGTGGTACCGTCATGCTCAGTCAAACCCATTCACCAGGAGATCCCTTTATCATCGGCCAAAGCACTAATGTTGTGTATAGAATAGTTGATGCTGCAGGGAACGCCGACACTTGTGATTTTTATGTCATATTAAGAAGTACGTATCACCCATGTGTTTAATACGCCAGCTGTTCAAAGCATTTGTTGCCACTTACCTGTTTTCGCTGTCGTAAGACCTTAAACAGAAATTTCAGTATTTAAGAGATTGCTGTACTGAAAAAATGTCACGATACCTGATAAGTGTGCACCGGTGCATTTTAGTAATATTTGACAATAATCTGGCTAGTTGTGTCTAGCTGAAAGACAGCTGATTTGCATAATAACTACACTAATACCAGTTTGATGGTCTCATACATAATCTGTTATTGCAATTTGTATCTCACATTCATTATTAATACAAACATAATCAATGTACCTGATTCACAGCTTCATGATGTTGTGAATACCATTAAGCTGATGGTCTCATATAGACTCTGTAATTGTTGGTCAAATTCCTGAATGTAACTTACATTTACTTACATTTATAACTTACATTTATAGGTACATTATCAATGTACCTGATTCATGTTGTCATGATGTTGTGAATACCATTAAACTGATGGTCTCATATAGATTCTGTAATTGTTGGTCAAATTCCTGTACTTACTTACATTTATAACTTACATCATGTTGTTGTGAATACCATTAAACTGATGACGACATATGGATTCTGTAATTGTTNNTATTAATAGAAACATTACAGTAAATATGTCTTATCAATTTTAATACTTGGGCAACATTGACTGTTTATTTAATTTGTAAGTTAAATGAAAAACCCTCCAACAGGAATTACGTCACACTGATTCCGTGGACAACATTTCTGCAATTTTTAAAGTGGTTTTCAGTATGTTACTTTCATATTGAATTTGAAATATTTATTTCCTTTATTCAGTTTTAACAGGTCGTAGAAAGAGGGATGTGAAAATTACCTTCAGCAGTCAAGGTTGGTTGTATTGGAAGTTCTGATATTAAACTTTCATGAGTGGAATGTGTGTATATGTTTATAGTTTATTGTGCTTCTCCATTCCTGATATCATCACCTCGTATGCATCTCTGTTAAATTTAAGTCTCATTAAGAGCATTTTGTTGAAAATTGACCACCATTTTGAATTGATTACATTTCTGTTTTT
>VJOZ01009175.1:0-15980 GCA_009801055.1 Stichopus horrens | reverse complement strand
TTTTTTTTTTTTTTTTTCTTCGTTTTGCAAGTTTTCAAGCATGCTTGATGTTCGTAGTCTCTCGTGTGAAGACCTGCCACCCTCCTCTGGAATCTCTGAAGGATTTTTGTAAACACATCGAGGGCACAGCCTACAGTTGCAAGGGTGTCTTGAATCCCACCCGTGGTTCTTAAGCGCATCGGCTGCAAAACCTCGTGCAGATCACATTAAAAGGAAAAAAAGAGAGGTACCTTTAACAGGTGATATAAGACCTTAAAACTGACAGCTGGACAGTTTTCATGTAACCCTGTTTATTCTCACAAAGTACAACAACACAACCGTTACTGTTACAAAAGCAAAGAACCCTGCTTGTGAAAACATCTTGGAGTGTTTGGTGTGTACTTGTTTTTGTAGTTTTGTGGGCAGAAGAGAACAAAATAATATTAGCAATGCAAATATTATTGTTATATATTTATACTATTAATATTCCAAAAGTTTGCGATCGCAGGAACCGCCTAGACCATTTTCGTGGTGTAGTAATCATAAAAGAAAAATTCAAAACATTAGTTTTTTGCATGATTCCTGTCAAAGTTGCCTGTCCTGTTACCTTACCTGTCCCAACACAACAAATACCCGCCCATCTACCGTGCCAAGAGAACCTGCTTTTTTTGACACCGTCCGGGTCTAATGCTGGACTATTTAAAGCGCCTCGGTCTTGTTCTGCCATATGGATGTGCTAATGGCTTGGAGGTCTTGAGAAACTTGAATCTATGTCAACTGTGCAGTCTATAAAGTTTGAAGGTGACTAAGTCAAATGAAAAAGAATTCACATAGCTATCTCTACGGTATCACCGAAACGGTCATCATGCATGAATTTGATTGTCCGTTGAAGCTGACTTTTACAGGTAAAATTTAGACCGATACACCTTTCAAATTAACAGAGAGCAAAAGTTAACTTCATTTTGCCTTTTCATTAGGGTCATGTCATCCTTCATAAGTCAATTAGAGAAGTTTTTTTCTCAAGCAGTCCGGCTGTGAGCTCAGTTTTGACCGGTAATCGTTGCATGGTGAATTTTTTTGGAGCTAATCTAGAGAAAGAATACAATATGTTGAAAATATGTTTATATCTGTGATTTCTCAACCAAATACGAAACTAAAAATGATGCTTCCTAAAAATCCACTTACAGTACCTTCTTAATCAAGTCATTTACAGTAGTCACATTTATTTCGATTTGACAAAAAAAAATTTACCAGAAAGAAAAGTGAGAAGCCTTTAGTACTGTTGCCCCTGTAGTGATCATGGGGAGTGCTCTGTCGTGCAATTGTAGCTAATTTGCTTCAAACTTTATACTTCCCTCCAGTAATCTATCTTTGGGTATATCGTCCTTGAAAATGATACCGATTCATCAGAGTATTTCCTCAACTGTCAATTTCACTTCGAATTTGAAAGCCGCCATTCACTTGGAATGCATGAATTTTCTTCATTTGCAATGATGAACCTAAATGCAAAGCAGAGAGATCTCGTGGCCATTCCCAGGATAAGGTCACACTTTTGTGCTCAATTACTATATAAATTTCATAAAACCTCACAAAGTTTTTGAAGATGAAACACCTTACTTTACCAAATACCAGCACAATTAGTTCGCAGTTTTCATCTACCTACTGGTGCAGAAAAGTTGGTGCCATTAAAAAAGTTAAAGATTGCATAACAGAAAGAAGATCCATCTATGGAGCATTTCAGAACAGGGATGACTCCGATGTAGGATTTTTAAAGTTTGTTACACCTGTATCAGGCCAAGACAGCAAACTTTGAAAAACAAAGATCTGTCCCCAAATTCTGTAGGTGTAGCCTTATGCCAATGATACAGTTTGTATTTATGTGCACACAGGTTTTGGATGTTTTTCGTAAAAGCTGACTATGGAGGTAAAAAGGCCCTAGTCGTCTTAGAAGGAAAAAAAAAATTGTTCATGGGTTTTGCAGTGTCAGTTGTAATCCTTGGTAGTATATATTTGCCCATGTAGATAGTTTACTTCACTTCTCTCATACCTGTCTCCTCACAACAAATACACCCTATCTGACCTACCTACTCTGTTGCAATACTGCCTACTGATTAGCAAACCTGAAAGGCCTAACAGGTAGCTTTTGAAGTAGGTAGGTCAGGTACAGTGTACTAATTGTGAGGAGACAGGTAAGTCTATCATTCGTAAATATCCAAACCAAAAAAGATTTGGAATGTTCATCGTCATCGTAACATTTGTTGCAATGCATGTTCGTGCTATTTCTGTTTATCATAAATGTGGTAGTTGGGTGGACTTCTAACAAAGCCTTGGAACATGGGTGACATATGAGTGAAAGCAAGTAACATCAGTTCATGTCACTTTTTTGAGCTTCAAGCATGCAGGTTGCAAATTCAAAGCGCCTAAAATAATCAAACTTTCATCTCGTTCATTGTCCTTCTTTTGCGTAGCACACAGTAGTGTCGATAACTGCAGTACGCAGTAGTGCTGCTGATAGTCAACCCACACTGTAGTCTATGACTTGCTTAGCCCCTCTCATGGTTACTGTAGTCAACTGTGGTGGTGATGTCATTAACGTTATCCATTCTTTGGCTAAATACTTTGTGAGGAAATAGCATGGTAGGTCTTCTAAAGAAACAGTAGTCTGAAGCAATTTTGTGAAACATACTGTAGGATAAGTATAGGCCTAGCCCCAGTGGAAGACAGCGTAATGGTGGAAAACAACCTACTGTATTGCTTCATAGGTTGAAAGGTGAGTACTATAGATACTACTTGTATAGGTACTTGGCGATGTAACAACCACAACTTAGGGAAAAAACAATGATTCAATCATGATAAAGTTGGCCAGAAACTGAGTAGTTTAGGTTTTGTAGGGTCTGATGTTTCAGTTTTGACAGGAATCTTTCTCAGAGGCATCTGACATTCTGAGGAGAGATGGTTGCAAGATGGTTTAGAAGGGAGAGAAAAGGGAAGAAAAAAGTCCAGGGGGCGTGACCAAGGGATAATATGGCAAGGGTGTTTAACTATAAACTGTGATGGGTTAATGAAAGGATTGGAAGGAAAAAAAAGTTCGAAAAAAAAAGGATCACGTCAGTTGCCAACAGGTTTCCTTTTGTACATTGATCCACAAATTTTAATCCTTTAATTTCACAATTTAAGATGTCACAATATTGCTTGAAATTTTGTCATACCTGAAATGTGTATATTGTTCATTTTAAATAATCCAGGTGTCTGTGCCCACTGGTCCTCATTTGGGGTTCCATTACCCACAAGGAAGTACCTTTGAAGCTTCTAGGACAATTTAAAAAAAAGGGTGTGTTATGTAATTATGAATTGTGAAGGAACTGAGGAGGGTTGAGCAGGTGAGAGCATTTTTAGGGTCACTATGGGAGTATGTAAAGAACTTGTTTGAAACAATATTTGGCTGTGTCCCATGGATGGCCATGCCCAAGCTCATTGTAAAATGTGTAGGCCTATTTATTATCATCAGTTGTATGGTGGTTGAATGGATACCTGGAGAACATTGTAACAAATTAGAGGTGAAGGGCAGTCCAAAAGGTTTGAAACCACTTTGTAATGTATGTCCAGATATCTGTGACATAGAACAAAATAATTACGTGAGAAAAAGTTAATAGAAAGCAGAATCAAACAAATGTGGTGGTTATGGGTTTATATTACACCTGGAATTAAAGAGTTGCTCTGCATATAAATCTGATTATTGAAATAATAATTTTATAAGTTTGAAGCAACATACATGTCTCTTTCTTCACTTGAGTTGCACGAGGTTCTCTGCGAAAAAGCTGAGTTGTGTGGCTGGAAATAAAAGAATAACAAAATTTTCACTTTAGCAAAACGGATCAGAATAAGTTTATGTAGGAACATTTAAGCTGGTAGTCAGTTACAGTCTGAAACGTACCTCAGTTAAGTTGTTTCATGTAATGGCGCCTAATTATGTTTGCTGTATTGCAGTTGTCATATGGTTCTCTTCTTTGCACTGCAAGTCAAGTTTCCAAGTCAAGTTGAAACTTCATGTGTGATATGGCAGCTCATGGTTCAATGCAAGGCTTCTACAAGGTGGTCATCTGACCATTCTGAGCACCAGTGGTGCCTTGTGCACGCACATGGTATGTTGAATGCAATTACAGTCCTACAGTATGATATGGCTCTTAAAAATGAAGCCTATGGTCCCCCCAGATTGTTGACCAGCACTGACGGCTCCATGGACCCTAGGCTTAACCACCATGCATTCTGCAGGCTGTCAGAGTTCAAATACAGGCATATATGAGTGAACATTTGAGGTTGCAAGTCTTGGCAAAAGAATGCAGAATGATGTTAGATATGTTCTACTGTCATAAATTTTTCAACTTACTCAGCACAATAAATCATTTTGTGGGAGGCGTGGAGTTTGACTTTGGAGATGCAAAATAAGCAGGACATTGGCCAACCTCACATTTATACAGGTGTAACACATGTGGCCATCCACTGAGCATAAATGTTTACACATTTTTGGCAAACTGTTGGTGCAAATTTGAAAAAGCCCCCCAAAAAAGACACACTAAAGTATTACATAACTTGTAGCAGCATGAAACAAAACTCCATGGAAGGAATTTTGTCGTAATGTGTGCAACCCATTTGCACTGTGCCTGACCTCTGAATGAAAATTAATATTTAAGTCTCATAAACATCCCCCATACATTTCAGTATGTGGAGGTCATTCACAGGGTAAATCATTGAAGCTTCCCTGTTGTTTTGTGGTGTACATTCTGCAATGCCAGGGGGACAATAGAGAAGTTTTCTTGGCATCTATTCTCTATTTTCTTCAAGGGTTTGAGAAGTATCTGCAGGGTCCTCCCTCTCTCTTGGTGTTACCACATGGCAAGCGAAATATTCAAACCACAAATTCTTTTTGAAGCACACTTTCACTTTGCCAGAGCCTCAATGTAAAGATTCATGATAGGTGGAAAGGAAAAGAACAAATTATCCCTATGCTCTTCTATGGCCATTTCTCGTATTTGCAGTGCATGGTTAAAAGTTCCAATGTGTGCTCACATCATGTGATTCTTAATAACCTATACCAAGAAATAGCTGACAAAATATTTCTCTGCACATTCAATGAATCCACTCACTGGGAAACCCTGTCCTTTTGTGTGTGAAGTGTTAACATGTTACAAAATGCAAATTGAACCAAAATATGGTAGCTGCAAACTGCTGATAGTAAGGTCACTCACACTGAAGCTCTGTGCACAGTGAGGCTTAGCAGATCAGTTTCAATGTTTGAGACATTGAATGGAGTGAATATTACATCAGTCCCTCTGTTTCTGAGAAGGACATTTCTCGGTGATAGTAATTCACTTGACTTGGTTGTTTTCTTTATTGTGAAGTAGTTTTGTACATAGAACCCTCATTGAAGATGGGCTTTGTGTTAACTGGAAATGTTTGTCAGATGTTTGACTAAAGGACTTATATCTAGAATAGGTCAATCAGTTGTATTTCATGTCATACAATGAAGAGAAGAGCTTGATGACTAAGTCAGTTTGGATCAAAGCAAAGCTTAATGGTGCAGCATATACCCCATTCTGTATGTCCTTGGGATCATAGTGGCAATTGAGAGAAAGTATCAGGAGAGAGGTGATGGAATGAAGGGGTGTGAGGCAGGGGGGTAGGAAAAGATGAAAACATGGGTGAGAGGTTGGGAAGGATAAATTTGTTGCATATTTGGACCTAATTCATGCTAGATTCTGGAACACTATTGACTGATGCAACTTGGGAAAACGCAGGCCTCCATGATTCAGCTAATGATATTTTCTGAATGTATGCACCCAAATGTTTATGCACCCACTGGCATATGTATAGTTCCTAGTTTCTTAGAATAGTGGTCTCATAAATTGTGACTCAGATGAAAATGTTTATTTTTCATAAACTTTTGCAAGGCTGAAGTTACAGTTAGAGAACCTAAAATTGATAAGCTTTCCCTTCAGTTTTCTCACAGCTGGTTGTCATGTCATTTTAGGAGTTCATGAAGTAGTTCAACTGCTTTAATTTAATGACTTCTATCGGGTGAGCTTTGTAGAGCTAAGTTTGAACAGCATCTGTAATGGATTCCTTCATGTCATCGTTATCTTCATTTAAACTTAAAAACCAGCCGTCCCTCAGCTGTTTAATGTAACACCTTGAACTTAACGAGGCTAAACACTGTTATCGTGGGAAGCGCATGGTGGTTTCTAAGATTTTTTCTTCGCTATTTAACCTAATCAGAAAGCCAAAGTTGATCACCACCAGGCATCCACCTCCAATTAGCTATTAAACTGCTAGGTCACAGATTCCCAGACCAGAAGTTTTGACAGAAAATTCAAACATTCCAAGAGAAGTGGATGTAATTGAAGTGTTTATGTTAACTCGCTCGACAATTTTAAAACTAACGTTTCCACTCGGTGTTCATTCTGTGTGTTACAGCTTTGAACGTTTGACAAATTGCTTTTAAGTCACCATGGAGGATTGCAGGAAGCCAACAGGTAACTCTGTGCAACATCCACCATGACTAGTCAACGAGAGTCAAGTGTGCAAACTTTCTTTGTGATCTGCTTTTGTGTGTTTCAGGTGTGTGTGTGTGCATGTCTTCATATCTTTGGTCCAGTACCTGGCTTTGAAAGTTTGGTCTCATGAACTCATTTGCAGAATTGAATTTCCCTCCTCCTCTACCATCAGGCTCTTTTCCCGGCGTAATGTGTTCCGTTTGCATTACTAGAACAACTGTTCAGTACAGGTACATACCCAGAAAACAGCTTGTAAAAAAAAAAAAAGCAAGAAAGGTGTTTGCCCTCAGGATGCCTACCATACATAGTATGGTGGCAAATTTAATATTTCCGGTTTATGGAAAAGAACATGTCACATTTTTGATCCCCGGGCTTTTGGAAGCCATCACCGTCAACCTTCTGATCATCTGTGGTTTAGAATTCTGGTGCACCCTCCCAGAACCTCCATTGTCACTTTCTGACCAACAAAAAACCACAAATTAAGAATGCTTCTCTGGGAGAGCTTTCTTCGAGGAATAAGGCCTGAGTTCTTTATAGGAGCTTTCTCAGTCAAATAATAATTGGTTAGAAATTTGTAGAAATGTCTCTTTGAAATGATGATGTGATTTTTAAGAAGTTGTAAACGTAGAAAATTCATGTCCAACTACATTGCCATTCGTTTAAGTGCACCAAGTAAATGATAAGGGAAAACTACCAGAGGTTCTAAATGTCAATTAGCACTGGAAAAAAAAGATTTGCTACATAGTTAAAGCAGTTTGTAATATCCTATCCACATGTACTGGAGGCCGATGGGAGTGACTGTTTTGTCTTAAATTTCCACAAGTCATGACCCAGATATGTCGTGTGAGGCTAATGTCACCCCTCAGAAATGCACTAGGATGAACAAGGATGTATACGTAATTTCATCGGTCACAGAAAGGACATAAAAATATGTGTGAACTGCCAGATCTAGATTGGTCATGAATTTGATATTGATTTAAAATCCTGTCCTGATCCTACAATCATATTGTAAGAAAAAGAAAGGAAAAAATTCCCAGGGTTGTGACAGATCGTGTTGAAACATGGAAAGTGTGAAATTTTTGCTGAACTTGACATTTTTGCAGAACTTTAATGGACACTCGACGTGAAAGGCCAATTTCTTTCAAAAGTCATTTACATGTCAATGACCGAAATAATTGTAAACGAGTTGCCCACATTGTTTTAGTCTATCACTACGTGCACGAACAAAAGGACACAAGATGCCTGAAACAATTACGGAAAAGTGATAATGCTTTGTGCTTTCATGTAATGATGTCATTATGGAGGGCAGGTGCTGTTTCCCAACTTTTGTTAAAGGCAAAGGGACATGCCTGTAGATAAAGGCTGGCTTCACTCAGAAGTTGCAGAGTGAAACCTTGAATGACAATCCGGTGAATTCTATTACCGTTTTCATGCTTTTCAAAGTTGGATGAAAATGCAAAACAGGCGATGGACTGTTGCACAGTCATGTCAGTATTTCATCTGTTAGCTCTGTTTTTATAGTCTTTTAATTACTTTGTCACTTGGTTTTACATTGGTAAGTGATACAAATATTATCAATATTTTCAAAGAAGACAACACATTCTTCAAAAAAAAGAAAACCTCTGGAAATACAAA
Source organism: Stichopus horrens (assembly GCA_009801055.1). Taxonomy (NCBI): domain Eukaryota; kingdom Metazoa; phylum Echinodermata; class Holothuroidea; order Aspidochirotida; family Stichopodidae; genus Stichopus; species Stichopus horrens. The sequence continues at coordinate 7,815 of VJOZ01009175.1, read as the reverse complement.
GTTATCAGTTGTTTTTTATATAAAAGTTGAGCAAATGATGCATCACCTGATTTCACAAATTGCTTATTTGGCTTATGTTTATTCATGATGCATTTGTGATAGGAAAGTTTGTGTGTACAGTGGTCAGTGTCTGATGGATTTTGATGGCAGCTGTGGCTATTTCGAACATTTTTCATGATTAATTCAATTAGTACTCCGGAACTTGTTTTGGGGGCCCCAAGTAATTTGATGGACACCACTAGCCACGTTGGCTCTTCTGCCGGCAGGCTCCACTACTGCAGTTCTTCGAAGTCATCTTAGGTATCGTTTATGAAATGAAGTGACAGGATAAATTATCCATCAACTTCGATATCTCTTTGCAGCTATCAGCTATTACACATTTCTTTTCCGGCAATTGTTCCAAAATTGTTATTCCGTACACAATGGTTTTCTTTCACGTGACCCCTTGTCCAGCGCATGGGAAGTAATCACTGGAATGATAGGATCGCTTACAGCATTGTTGTGCATTGGATCTCATCAATAATGACAAACACATCTGACTTAATAAGAGAACGGTTCACGAGAGAGAGTGTCCCAAGGAAGCAGAGCTGCGGTTTCTGCGAGTGCAAGCTCGTCGTGTCAGTCAAACAGGATTTAAAATTGAAATAATGACAAATAAATGACTTGATAAGGAAACAAGACTGCCCTGGGTCTTTTTCAAAATTATTCCTTCCCGTATTACCACAAACCCATTCATGCACCAAGGATCGAGGGTTGGTTAAAGGCACTGGCATTCTCTGGTACCATTTTCCATCTGCATTCAAACAGCGAGCAGCCTGTGCTCTCTCTTCTCTCCCGATGATGAAATTTTGCGAACAGATTCATCGAGGGGTATTTTAGAGCTCAGCTAGAAACTAAAATATTAACGAGTATTTTTTTTTGGAGGCCAGTTGCAAGTTTATGTACATAAATCATTACTTTGGGGCCCTTAGAAAAAATGTTAACTTCCAACATTGTAAACATTGAATACGCCTCTATTTTCAACAAGGGGAAACATGCTTTGCATGTTATTTTCCAGACTCGTTTCTTCAGGTTCATGCCCTTAAGCTTGTTCAAACTAGATGTTCAATAGGAACAAGCACATGGATATAATAAGGTTCAAGAGCTTAAAATGTATTTCACATTGACCCGTTATGGGAATTATTGCGTTTCCTGTACATGTTTCGTCATAGAAGAATAGATGTAATACTGTGACTTGTTTTGTAGTTTACTTACTGGTGTTCAGTTAATATTTAGATCCATTACAAGTGCAGCCCTCAAACGACCCACTCCGCTCTGGGCAAAGATTAGTATTTCAACTTTTTTTTTTCTTTTGATAGAAATTTGCTGTAAGTATTACATCACTTTGTTTTTGTGAAGGTTTTTTTGTTTAAAGAAAATGCATTTCATAGGTTGTTCTTGGCAGTGAATTTTATTAAAACTACGTATATTTAATGCCTGTTTTTTTCTTGTACCACCCGATTTGTTATGCTATCCCACCACACCCAGGAAAAAACTGTTATGAGATTCTATTTCCTTTCATATCAAATTCTCACATTGAGCAGCACTCAGTACACAGGATATGGCTGGTGGCAGTGATTGTATCGGGTACTCGGGTACCTGGCTCTGAATTGCTACCTGGTACCCAGAGTTTCACTAACATACACTATGAAGTGTGAAAAATTTTGAAATAGACCTAAGAACGATTTCATTGTCACCTCTGCATATGTGAGATACATTGTTGTATAAAACATGCAAAGCAAATTGTCATAAATGACTTACCAGCAAAGTCAAATACCTGATAAAAGTTATCTTTCGGATGCCTACCCGAACTTTGGACCAACTGTGGCCTACGAGTACCTGAGTCAGAATTTCGGACCCATTGCAAATACTAGTTCGAAGGCCTGTCTTGGTATAATGAGTGTGACGTTTTAAAGTTTTCGAAGGTTTTGTCCCATTGTTGTTGTTTTCTCCATTGCATGTTGCAAATGTCACACCACCAGCATGTGTTCTTTATGAATATTTACGATTACCACTTTATTCAGCTCTTAGACGCGTACAGCAGGAATAAACTAGTGTATCCCTTTAAAGTTGTTATAGAGCTGATCTCCAGTATCTGGTTACAGTAAATGATAGTTCCAGGGATTGATAATACTGTATTTTGTGGTCTGTTTAGTCACAAGTTACTTTCAATGAACAATGACTAGGGATGCCTTTTGTTCCGCATGTATCCAAGACCACAGTGAGGCTTACAGCCAACACTGCAGGTTACTAGAAAGTTGTCATGCATTCGGATTCCCCTTTTCCCCCGTCAGATTACAAGATAATTAATGGTCTAAAACAGTATTCATGATTTCTTTCACAAAATTCTCCCTCTCCCCAAGACATTGAATCTAGTGTAACATCTGTAATAGTTCATTTCCTTTCTAAAAAGGAGAAAATATATCACATTATCAAAATCTTAATGACTTGAATCCTCTCTGTCTGACGACTTGTCACAAAGAAGGTGGAAATTTGGAAACTCTCAAAATAATTTAGCCAACATTTGAAACAATGAAAAATAACCAGAGCAAAATAATCAGACAATGTGTTGAAATATCTTTGTTGTGAGCCAGACTGGTTAAGTTGAATCCTAGGAAATGAAAACAAACTGCACGTGTATGATGGGGGTGGGACGGAGAAAGCTAGACCTGTGCAAACACATTCATGATTTTTTCTTGGTAAATGTAGAAATAGGCAAGGCGATGTAAAAGGCCACTCTCAGAGAGTGATTTTCAGCCGGCCAGGTTTCTAGCTTTACATAGACCTGTACAATTGATCCATCCACCTCTCGGTTCCTACAAACGCTCCGGAATCGGACTTGAGAAAAGGAAACCGTCAGACACCATCAAGGAATGCTTTGCATTTCCGTGTACGCTGCCGTCGGAGAGCACGAACAGCAGGCAGGATTGACAATTTAGTGTAAACATAACGGTTGAGAGAAAGAGAGAGATGGATGCTGTACACAGTGTTTACTGACGTTGTATGTCCTACTGTACGTACATGTTTTTGTTCATGAACAACCAAACTTGCTTCAAGTGAAAGATTGTATAAGTCTACAGATACATCCTGTAAAACTTGCCAATCACAGTAAAGAAAGGATACAACAATAGGCATGTGTTACCAATGTCTTTGACATTCCCTACTACCCAATCAGAGTGCTTCCTATGAAAGAAAATTCACAACGACCTGTCACAGAGAGGTCACATGAAGCATTCCTGCCTCCCAGATGCATGTAAACAGAGTCACATGTGTTTGCCTCACTGGTCACACAGTAGAGAATTTGAACTTAATGTGACCCTGTTACAGTCGATGCATCCACAGGACATATTATTTGTCCAATTTGAAGTAGTTGCATGCACAAATGGAAAATCCATTTGGGATTTGAGTATTTTCAGTTCAGTGACATTTTGTCAAGGACTGAAACCTTTTTTTTTTTGTTTGCTTGTTTTTTTTTTTTATGTGCAATCTTTTTTCCAGCTAAAAGTCATCTCCTCACCATAACACTTTTATTTTCACAAGCCCATTTTGAGGTTAAACTGTGAAAACTGCCATTCCTTAGAAATTAGACTTAATTGTCCACAATGGGACAATGTGTTTTCAATTATTTATGTCATTTAACTCCATACAGAACCTAACCTTTGAAGGTGGTATATTAAGGATAGACCTGGGTAATGTTAGGTTGGGTCCACAACTTGTCAGTACCCTCAGGAATTGTGACTTGCAGCCACCTTCCTATCATTCCCTCCCCTCAACATATCACACATGCATGTACACACACACACAGACTGTAAACATACCCATTGTTGTTGTTTTTTTTTCACTCAATCTGTAAGTGGTCCTAACCACCTTTTATCAAGTTCTTCAATACTGTTTGAACTCTTCACCCTGTGCTTGTAACTATATATAAGAATATTGGGCAATTTCTAAAGGTACTGGTTTTAAGTTATGAGTTCATGTAAAGGACACAATACTCTCTGTTAAAGATAAGCATATATGTCACCAGTTACTTTATTCATCGTTGATCATTAACAATGAAGAGAGTGTAAAGGTAGATGACATGGAGGTATCCATGATAGTTTGTTGTGTGGTTGGTTCATTTTTGTGTATTTGAATGTTTGTTTGTACAAGAATGTATGGTACTAAGAGATATCACATTCAGTTGAATTTGTGATTCAGTCAAGCACAGAACATCAAACACGAACGAAAACGAAAGTTTACGTTACAGGAGGTGAGGGACAGACGTGCCACAGTAGTGGGAACCCATAGTGTACTGTATGATGTATATGCAGTTTGGGTATTTTGATCCGCTTGCAAAACCAATGCACTCAGAATTATAATGCATCAGCGATCTTGGGTCGTCGGTCATCCTCAGAGTGTTCATGTTTTTTTCCCTCCCTTTTTTTTTTTACCTCGTGCTCCCGATCTGCATCTCCCCAGAACTGGAGATCACCATCTTGTGTTCTGACCCCGACATACGAGGTGGACACAATTAGGAAGTTGGATCCTTTTTCAACACTTCAAATGAGAAACAATGCGTACCGTACATTACCGTAGAGCGAGATGGCTTCGTGCACTACTACTGTGTGAACAGGAAAGCTGTAATGTTTTACCTCGTGTGTGGGTGTGTTGACAATACTCAATCTGATACACGTGCATCACGAATAAATGACACCGTCAAATTACGTTGCCATGGTTTCTCAATGTTCAATTATACAATAAGACAATTAAGTGATTACTTGGGCCTAATCTACTTTCAGTATTTAGTGTGATCATGAGAGATTATTTAGTCTATAGAAACAAGAAAAACAATTTTGACCAGGACATTGGATACAAAAGTGCATGATTACATTGTGTTGCAAAATTTTATGTCTTGTCGAAGTCAAATTATTTTTATGCTCCTAAGACATGAAGTGCATGAGACTCACAATTCCATCCTGTATGTTGATTTCCTGTACACTGCTGTTTTATATAAACTGCATAAAACTGTTGTGCCTGACCGACTGCTAGAAAGTAGTATCGAATCTTACATTCTTTGAGTTCAGAGATGGACATGCGTTTTATTCCACACCAGTTGCACTTGGCGCCTAACTGTGTGCATCAAAGATCAAAGTGCATGATTTTTGCCATACCTGTCCTTGCACAACTATTGCATGCTCAGTAACCTTAAGTTACATATTAAACAGACTACTGATAGGGTCCAACATGGGAGTCCTTTTGTACAATCATGACACGACACCTTTCACATTCGTAGTTTTTGAGCTTCGTTACCTTCAGTGTAAGTTCATCTCTTCGTTAGCCGGATGCCATCCTTCTCATGGCATCAAAGGTCTCTTTTAATCAAGAATCTTCAGTAAATTTTTCAGGGTGTTCTTTCATGAAGTTGAACGTTGTTGTATCAATCAGTCCTGATGCAGTTTGGCATCGCTTACAGTTACAATTCCATGTTTGCTGACAATTTTGTGACATTGCCTGACCACTGTCTAAAATAGCTAGTCAAAGTGTAAAGCTTGACTTAGTGAAGACTTGGCAAAGATGTCTTTTTGTGACACCTTACCTGATTCAGCACATCAATCGCACTCTAATTATCTGGGAGGATATCTTGAGATGTAAAAATCCAAGCCAAAGTTTGCACTCTTTTGAAGCAGTCTGGAAAGCACTGAAGATAATGAACACCCTGTTCAGGAACTGACAGGATTTTGCTTGGACTGTGGAAAGGGGAGAATTGGTAAACCGTTTCTATTACGTTCACTAGGAATCTGAGCATAATTAATGGGAGTGCTCCTGGTGTGCTGAGACATGTAAGTTAGTTACTTGCAAATGACCATAATAGGTGAGTTTTGGTACAATTACAATGGTGTCCACCTAGCATGTGTGATCCAAGGTTTGAACAGGCAGTCTACCGGTTGAATCAGTGAACCACTGAATCTGCTTCACTGATTGTTACATTGTTGTACTGACTGCTTACAATATTACTGTAGCATTGTTCTTGTGAACTTCAACCTGTGACTCATTCCTTAAATATTACCGAAGAATGCAAGTTGAAATCTTTTTGCAGGTACAGAAGAAATCTTAACCTTTAGTTTCTTCTCCTTTAGTGGTGTGACCATGATAGGTAAACCTGTTGGAGCTATTATTAACTTCATTATTAGTTTCCTATCCTTGATATTGTGCATCATTTGACTTCACCAGCATGGTTAGGGTCAGAGCGCCATTATCTCGACTCCCTCCCTCGGATCCTTCTCTTGACCATGTTCCAAAAGGGATGGTTAGGTCCCTGGATTTTCACAGAAAGTGCATTCCTGCTGGTTTTGAAATTAACCAAGTGTGGTTGTTTACTATTGAGGTTCTTGTCAAGGTTTTCCTTAGAGCCTTTCATAGGAGTTGAGGTTTTAGTTGTTTGATACTTTTTGTAATGTCTATGATTCACAAGGGAAAACAGCTGATTGTGATAGAGTTGTGGGTGGGTCAGAGAGAGGAAGACCTGGGTACAATTGATTTGTTTGCTTTTGAATATAGCTTAAAAATAAGTTATGACATCATGAGATTTGGTAATCACTGTACTGTTGACATTCAGGTTTGGTGTTGGTTCATTCTCATATAGGGAATTGGAGGTTGCCATGAGAGTGCAATTGTTGGAGAAGAGGTGCTGGAGGATAGGGAAGGAGGAGGTGGGAGGTAGATGACCAAGTCAAAGAAATTTTAGTCACTCACTTTTATTTTATCTGGGTGATGAGGGTGCCAAAAGTTGACTTCCTCAGGACTAAGAGCTTATAAAAGTCTACCTTGCAACCCGCACTTCGCTGGAAAGAATATATTAAAGAAGCTATGTAGGACATGTTTATTGCACATCAGTACTTTGGTATGGGGTGAGTTGTTGGTTCCTTGTCTTCTATGATATTTCACATCTCAACATAGCAAGGTGGATGTGTATAATATGGTTTAGCCCCCTCCTGGAAGACTAGACAGAGCTGGAAGCAAATGCTCTGAATATTTTACCTTTTGGCATGTATATACTGCAGTATCACCGGGGCAGTATACTGAGATGAACTGTGGCAGTGGGTGGTAGTAGGGAGCCCGTGGACCCTCATTCTTAGGGGACTCTTCAAACAGGAAAAGGCCACCCTACATGATTAATGGGTGGCAGCCACCTGCAGAAATGGAAGAATGAAATTTTGATGAAGTTATCAGAATGGGATGACGGGCATGTTCACCAAAGCAATTTTCGTTAGTGTTACTTTAATTTATAGTGGCAACTTGAAAAACCCAACCAGAGAATAATACAAAAAGGTACTGATGTAGAGAGGAGACTCCAAAATTTGAAAAAGGATGATATAAAATATCACAGAACGTACTGTACTTTTGTTTTTGCCGTTTTGATAATAAAAAGAATCACCCGTCATGGAGCAAATGGCACTCCAAGGACTTCGTGCTGGACATGCCAAACATCACACTGATTATGCAAACTGTAGTCCAGACTCGCAAAGTTACAGATGTCAGTGTTAACAGTTTCACACGTCAAAGCCACCTTATACATCACTTTGTTCAGAAGTTGGATAGTCAACCAGTGTGAGTTTAAAGTGATTGCGTGTGTACAGAAAAACCAAAAAGATAAGATTATGTTTGATCTTAACTTTTTCTTTATTTTTAAATGTACACGCGAGATTGTACATGAACGGACTATGTCTTTCAATGAAGGACAATGACAGTAACTACTTCGAAAAGCAACGGGATTGGCATAAAAACAGTAAAAAACAG
>VJOZ01009158.1:0-20935 GCA_009801055.1 Stichopus horrens | reverse complement strand
GGCAAATGTTGAAAGAAGAGCTGTTTTGATGTATAAAGAAAGGACCACCAGTATCATGTTCGGTTTTAGATTGTCGTCATTCTTGTTTATCTATTTCTATGTAGACAATAGAATATAAATTTATTTACTTTATTTTTTATTTCATATAAGTTTTACAACATTAGCACCTAGAGACATATATGCTCACAATCCTGGAAACCACTTTTATCGAAATGCTAGCCACATTTGGAAAAGAAATTGTCAGAAGTGATCGCTTTTTCTTTAATTCACTTTTCAGTGGTTTTTTATGTTTGTTTTTACACTGCGAAACCACATCTTAGCTTCTCACTACCAGTGAAACCCCTGAAAGCGGTAATTCGAAAACAACGGCCGCTTACGCAGTTACAGTTTTGGAATGACAAATCACGCAGGTTGGGTAATGTTAATATCACGGAATGTCATTGACATTTCGAGGGAATGGAACGCAGATAAAATGAGACTTTCATTTGGTTGTAAGTATTTTCAAGTGATTTTTGCATTAAAGCAATAATGAAATAGGGAATTCGAGTGATTTTAGAGTAAAGTATGCTGTGATATTGGAGGAGTTAGGATAACAAAAAGACCTGTAGGTGTGCGCCCTCTTCATTCGAAACGATGCCAACAATTTAACATGAAGGCAATGGTAACATGGATAAACAGGAATAAATTGAGACTAGGAGGTACGTTATGATGAAATCCAAATTACTGGTTGGACATTGTGCGAAAGTGTAAAAAAAAAAACGCTTTGGAAAGTGTCTGTAAAAATCTCTCCAGAGTCTGGGTAAAATAAGGTAATGCCATTAAATTTTTTATATAAAGGACTTTGGGGGCGAAGTGAGTATGTTGTACTTCTCAAAGTCACAGAAAGAGAGGATCCTAGGATATACAGATTTTTGGTACAAAGCTGTAGGGGTATATACCTACAAGTAGCTCAAAGGGGTGTGATGTCCTACATGGAAGTTGACTATTACTCAGCTTACTTGTTCATCAAGTTCACACACACACACACACAAAAAAAACATCATAAATTGACATTTTCAGCAATTTTCTGTAATTTAGTAGTAAAAAGTAAGGTAACACTTATTCCTTGTGTGTATAGTATTCCTGATGATTTGAGATAATAATATTTGATTCTGCAAATACCATCAGTAGGAGATGACTGGGAGTGGAAGACAGTTTGAAATATGTCTTTTCCTTTAAAGTCGAATACTTCCTGTGAGTATCACACCCTTAAGGAAACATTCTAATTAAAAAAGTGTTTTCTGCCGATTAAGGATATCTAATTATCTTAGTGAGATGAATATTCCTGACTTAGTTGGATGAGAAGTATGTGCAGAACGTTACGTAACGTTAATCCCACGAGTACCTCTCCTTCCTTTGTTCAATCATAATCGATAACGTAAAAGGAGAGAAATGGATAGACAGATATGCAGGCAGATAGTTGACAGACAGACAGACATACAGACAGAAGGATAGGTGGATAGATGAAATAGACAGATATATAGATAGGTGGATGGATATGATTAATAGTCGTAATGAAAGATTTACATGACCTTTACCCTTTCGTTGGTGTTCCCAGTTTTCCTCCAAATATTTAAGAAACACGCCTCTTACAACTTGCCATGTAGAAACTCAGTAAACAACTAAACTCGTAGCAGGTAGTACAGAAAGGAAATTAAAACTGAAGTTATATCTTTTTTTCTTCTTGAATTCCTTCGGTTTACTTTGTTAATGAATTGTTCTGCTTTCTTCATTATTTCTGTCTTTTTCATCAGACAATACTCAATCTAGTATGAGTTCACCGTGTTTGTTTGTGTGCAAGCCTTGTCTTGTCTTGTCTGTGCATAATTTGTAGATTAAACCGTTCCATTTATCCACAATTCCATACTCGTGTAAAGTCCCTTTTTGGTTGAGTGCTAATAGATTCTGCAGTTTATGACATTCCCTTGTAATTATAACATTTTAGTTTTAACTTTTGAATTTTTACCCAAGAGAGGTTTGGATTCCTCTCTATGTATGAGAAAAAATTCGAGGAAGATATGGTGAGACTGTAGTCATATTCGGAAAAACCTCATAGACCATGAATATTGTTATCATTTTATCAATTACTCAATTTTATCAATTATTTTATCATTCTTAGAGTCATTTAATGGACTAAATATACAACAACCGATATGTATTACGTTGCTTTTATCGTTAATTGGTGGGTGTTTGCATACTCAACATACTTTCATATTCGATTCACAAAGCAAACAACCTATAGTTTTTTTAACGAAAAGGGATGTACGTACGATGAACTATAAATTGGTTCACTGTTGTGAAAAACTTCAATTCATTAATTCTAGTTGAGTTTATCTATTTTCTCTAAATGAAAACATGATTCATAGCCTAAAGCAGATGTCAATCACAAACTACACTGCATATACTATAAAGCCTGTACCAGTCATCTCGCTTTGCTCAAGACTGAGGCATATGTAAAAAAAGAAAGAAAACGCCTTGAAAGTGACATCATATAGCAACTGCTTTTCTGACAAGTAACAACCATTATTTCTGTGAATTTAACAGTTTTCTTGAGGCAGTAATTCCGTCGTTGCACTAAAGAAAATCGAGAAGAGAAAGAAAGAAAAACAGAAAAAGAAGCAAGAAAAGAAGAAAGCGAAGAAACAAGAGAAGAAAGAGAAAAGGAGAAGGATAGCTTCGCTATTAGAAGTGGTTCGAGTTGTTTCTGCCAGGATGAACACTTTGTTTATGTGATGCTTTTAACATATATCATAACAAATATGTCAAACGTAAGCTCCAAAACGCAGTAAATGAACTTCACTTCATAACAAGCCATTTAAATTGCTTTTTTTTTGCGATTACCCAGACGTTCCGTTTTTCCATCGGTATGTGACTGTTAACCTGTTTCTGCATCAATTAGCATTTTGTTTTACTAAGCTTTAAAACTTGCCCGGTGACATATTTGACGTAACAGTGATGTAAGTGTACTAGAAGACAAGATGGCAACGGTCTGTCTTTCATCGACCCAAATTCAGTGCAATTTCCCGGAGTCCCCCCACATCAACATCTCGAAATTTAATTACGTGTCGGGTGTGGGTCTGCCTATATAGCAAAGACTGCATTAGCAAAACGTGACTACTCACTTAAAATCATGAAAGATAATAACATCGTGAACTTTCAATTTTTTGTAACATTTTTCCTGGTGATATATAGGGATACGGACGACAAAACAGAATTATGACACTTCTTAGGAAAACAACACTAAAAGGAAGCTCAGTAGACAAAATATATTTACATATATCGCTTGACGTAAAAAAAGCCTTAAGTTTATTTATATAGCTTTAATTTAGATCGTGAAAATGAATTCGACCATCGAAGACACCGCTTAGGAAAAACAATACATAGTTAATGCACGGAAGTAAGCAGAGATACGATGAAAGGTAAACCTTGCTTTGTTTTGGTTTCTCTTTAATACGTGAACAGACTATAAAAAAAACTCTCCAGATGTGAGAAAGTGTTTTCTCTTCCAATCGAGAGGATGGATCGAGAGGATGCCGAGAGAGGATGAACGTGTGCAAAGGTTCTCTGACCGCCTTGTTTAGTCTACATGTATGTGCTAGCTTGCAAACTGATCTGTTGAGATGCAACTCCCTGGTACAACTAACTATAGCTCGGTCGCTTTTTCTTCTGAAACGTATCACGTAAACCAAACATTAGAACACATGGGAGGAACTGGAAGAAAAAAAAAGAAGATAAGAAAAAAAAAATGTAATGCGGTAAATTTGGATTCTGGGCAAATATTTAAAGAAGGGTTCTTGGTACTGTGGGATGGTCATGTCACGATGTATGACTGACGTCACGCACTTAACCCTCCTGTGGCAGTAGCCATGTAATCCTGTCGCGCAATAGAGTAGATAGCTTTGTGTTAATTGTGACGACAGACGGTTTTAGCTTAACCAGCATGATACTGAACGAACGGACATGGACCATTAAATTTGTAAAAGTGTCACAAGGTTATACGAAACTTTAACATTGATCATCTTCTTTTTACCCAGCAATCCGGCGATACTTTGTTAAATGTTCGATGTTTTACAAATCCGTCTTCAGTTTTCCTTTCTAACATGGTGTAAATCGGTAAATCTGGCGGTTATTACTTCGTGGTAACGTGTAAATCCTCCTGTCCCGATGTTACAGGAGACATAATGCTGTAGCGTGAGAGAGGCTACAATATTCTGCAACTTATTGAACGTATAGTTGTGTCCTTACTTGTTGTAAAACATCTTAAAACTTCTGAATTGATGTGGTTGTCACAAATACAGTCGAGTATGTATGGGCACGATGTTACCTAGTAATGGATCTGTACCACACTTAATGAGTTGCCTCCAATTGCAAACATATGTATATGTCAATTGTCAAAGCAGTTGGTTGACACCTTTCCAAAGAGAAAGCGAGGACAAGGTTGTAGGTGGGACTGGGGTGGGGCGCTTTTGGGAAGGTTTACTGTTTAAAGGGATTTGTGTGTGGAGTATATGGTAAGCCATGCGACGTTCTGACCATGAAGTTAAAGACAGTCACTCATCATGCCAAGATACATGCGAGGTAAGGAGTAAACAAAATTTCTATTGGTTCAGCTCTGTGATTGACAGAAAATGCAAAAGATGCAGATTAGTTCATATTACACGGCACAGACAAGGCAGAGTGTTTGATTGCACATGTGGTCCTTGTATGCTCACTAAGTTTTACCTAACACAACTTTTAGCCAGACTATGGGAGTGACTAGAATCAAGTGGTTGGGAGTGCTAGAACTTGTGGAAGCCCCGAGTACCTGCCTTGAAAGGTCCAGTCACAGAGGCAAGCTCCCGGTAGAACTTCTGCAACATTGGTTACAAAGTTAATTATCTAGTCAATATATACAGTTTATAGAGCGGAAGGTCAGTTTCATTGTAACTTTATAACATCATTTTTACTTACTATTCCTTAAAGCCCACATATTGATGATGAGTTACATAAAACACGTTTCACGACTTCGGTACAATGTGCCATATTATTAAAGCAGATTTAATGGTATCCTAACTGATAGCCTATATGGAACCTAACGTTTGATGTTGAAGCGTAGCAAAATCATGTTACTCCTTTAATCTTTGCGATTGATCTGGGCAGTGTGTAAATGGAGTAAGCACACGCTCATGCTGTAGGGTTATTACAAAGTAACTTTAGTTACATCAATAGGTAAAGTGTAGAAAAGTTAGCTATAAGGAACACATACAGTACAACCCATAATTTTTTTCATCGTTACGTGCTACCTTATGTGATGAGTTATATCGAACACAGGAAGCAGGACACTTGGTTTCTCTGGTGCATTTCGCGCAGTTCACTGTCAATGGCAGTCCATCACGAGAGCAGCGTGTGAAACTCGACCTGAAAACCGATGTTTATGTTGATCGATTAATGTTCAAGCGAAATATACAAATAAAGACGAGTACATGTCACATTGCTCATATTTTGTCATTCATCATGTTTTAATGTCGTGTGAAACTCACGTTTTCTTTTCAAGGAAATGTTTAGGAAATTTAATTTATTTGACAACAGATAAATATATTAATTTATATACACCTGAAATGTATCAATTATCAATTGTACATTTGACTTTGACCATATTTTTTGGTATCATGCCATAATATAAAAGAAAAAGAAGGAATAGATAAAATGTTGAATGGATTCTCATAAAATCCACCTATTGGTAAAAGACGTTTGAGCGGTGATACTTTGAAACACTTAAATGGTGAACATCGATAAATGGCCAGCCCTAGTCTGAACACAATACTTCAACATCAATTCCTGTAACCGACATATCCCCCAACATCGATCACTGCATATCCCTCTAGCAAGAAACATTTAATATCTTGTCTTGCACATTTATAAACTGCAATAAAATTAAACGTTAAAAGGCCATCAAACCGCGAGATCCGTTCATTGTATTTTCATAGACTATGGTAGAGATGCTCAATAACTTTTCATGTTGAAATCTCTTTTGCAATGAACTAATGTCATACCACAGCACAGTGGAACGAGCAATTTTTCCAAACTAAGCCCTCTAAATGAAGAAATAGCCTATCAAACGCCAGTGATGAAAATAAGGTTTTATGTGATACTGTCTGCGTCAGTATTTGCAAACACTCGCATGCCAATTACGCATGCCCGTTGCGCTTAATTGATTTCTATACCAAAATTTGCCTGGGACTAACTTAAACCCGACAATATTGAATAGATTACAACTCAATAAAAATTCATTAATGTACGAATCCATACGGTAAGTATTGTTCAATCGGGCCCAAATTAGTTAAACCTCAGACGTCCTTCTGGACACGTACCGTATGGTTAGCATGTTATTGTCTAAAAAAGAGCATTGGAGTTGGCATCCATGCATGCCTGAGGACTTTAAAGGGTACACCCAAATGCAATGTTCATAATTTCATGCTTAGTGAAGTTTCAAATGTAATACTTGTGAAAACTGTCGAAATATTGAAATCTGTTTACCCTGACTTGTATTGGCTGTGTGCGTATCAATTTGTACGGTACTAAATGTAAGACAGTGTGTGGTCACGTATTTTCAAAAAAGAAATTGAATCCTTGCTATGTCAACTTCTATGTGACGAATGGGGATCTTCTTATTTTGACCATTTTCCATAAATATGTGAAGAAAATTTGACAGATATGGCAACAAATAATGAATTTTATGCCACAACTCAAGTACAACGTTACAGATCTTGTCCTTCAGCTCAATAAGGAGATGCAAACATTGACATTTTTAACCTATTGTCTAATTCACTCAACTGTTGAAAAAAGAACACACACAAACCAGTAAAAATGCTCTTACATCAAATACTTTGTGCTAGCATTGCTGCTCAAGAATGTAAACCTTGTGACATTTGTCTACATATTTTTCACTCTCAAATTTTGGGTCACATCCCAACCGTTTCACGTGCACTATCCTATTGTAGAAAACATAAAGGCTCTATTTATAAAATATTAGAATACGGAGAAAATATTAGAGTATGATCATGTGATTTGACGCGAAAAGCTTTGGCAAAAGGTTGAAGCTATTCGCATGAAAAACGGGTAAAGACTCCGTTATTCGCATTAACCTAAGCCGTAAACATAACGTAAACCTCATCATTGATAGCCAATTGGAGAAAATGTCCTTCTACCAATAAAACGTTTCATTCGCACGATCTTTTTCTAGAGAATAAACACTACTTTACACAAGCTTGCATTGGACATACCTATATTAAAAAGATAGGAATAATTAACCGAACTTTTGTTGATAAAATAGTCTTTAAAAGTAATGCTAGCGGAACACGAACACACGGATGTAAATTACATGATATCATATAACTTTCAACTTATCAAAAAAAGTCCTTGTCAATTTCAATCGTCACTGATACAAGTGACAATACCCACTGATGCATATTTCCAAGTGATGCGTCAAGTGATGCGTGGCAAGGAAGTAACCTTGATGTTCTGATTTTCATTCACTAAATATGTAATTTATGAGACATGATTTGAAGAGGATTAACTTATCAGTGAAAGTTTTTTTAACGTACGTGTGTGGTGGAACTTGCACCCATTGTCGGTCTTCTATACTGCAAAGTTGCTAATGCAAAGACCCAACTGAAAGACTTATGACTGTTTATAACAGTTTAAGAACAACGCTTACTGTCGTATTGCAGAAAGGCCACCATTAAGACGTGTTCTGTAACTTTCAGAAGGATGCATTGTTGGAACAAAACTTTTCCTGGTGTATCTCTGTAAATGAGCCAAGTCCCTTGGCCATTCTGATTCCTGGAGGAGGGGGNNGGGGGGGGGGGGTTGAGGAATACAGACAGGCGCACTTACATATGTGACATGTTAAGTTTTTCACCACAGAATATCTAGCCGTTGAATGAGCCATACCATTTGGAATAGAATACAGCCCTAAGTGTGTGCATCATATTTTCATATAAGATATGGAAATATGCCATTATATTCTATACATCAATTTTTTTCTTCATCTCACGACTCACTATCAGCAAGGAATTCAAATTCAACTATGTCTTCTGATAATTATATGTGATTTTTGACGTCAGAATTTCTGCGGTAACGTTAGTCCCTGCAGGTCAGAATTCCGTTTGCAGGATGCACGTTCACCGTCCATTCCAAGCAGCAGTGTGTACAGTAAAGTGTCCGGAGTAATATTTATCATATTTACATACCCTCTTAAAATACTAGATTTAAGCTTAATTATGAAAGAATCAATGGTGGTTTGGTTCAACCCTTCTTAATTTTGCATAAAGATTTTACAAAGTTTACATGACGTAGCAACAGATGGTGTAATATTTGTGATAAAAAGAAGCGTCGAAAAGAGTTTGTGAAGAACCCAAATAATTTTTGATATTCAAGCGTGCGTATCGATGCTCTCGTATTAAAATAATTACGTTAATATTGTATGTAATAATTTGTTATCCAAGAATAGGTATAACTTCACTCTGTTTTCAAATTGATAAACTCTTTGCATCCGTTGTATCAACTCGCAGTCATTTGAATTCTTCCCGGTTTTTCACGACATCTTCGGATACCGTTCTGACTGTTGACGTGTTCGGCAGTCGTCGCTGCTGAATAATCGTGGCATTGTCATCACTCGAATCTCCCGTGCGGTATTTTATTCCCCTGCACTTGTGGCAGCATAACAGCCCCTTGAACGCGTTCCTGAAAGATACGTTTTGTGCGTAAATGAGCGGATTTGCGCAGCTGTTGAAGTACCCAAGCCACACACATACGTTGAATACTACTGGTGGTATGCATCGTCCGCAAAGCGGGTCGACAATGTTTACTGTAAAAAAGGGCAACCAACAAGCTATAAACACACCCATGATGACCCCCAGTGTCTTGGCCGCTTTGCGTTCTCTCACCATGGAAGATTTCCGTTTGTGATTGTTTTGGAGTGCATTGGTCTGGGAGGCAATTTGTCGAGCTTGTCGGCGGGCTACTTGAAATATTCTGAAGTACACAAAACATATCACACATGCTGGAATGTAGAAAGAAACGAGCGAAGATATGACTGCAAAAACAGGGTTGACCGCAAAAACACAAAAAGATTCATTATCGTACCAGTTGGTCGATTTGAGGAATTCGTCTTCGTGAATGTTTAGTAAAACTGGTAAGACGCTTATGAGAAAGGAGACGACCCAAACGGATGTTATCGAGAAAAACGCCGAGGTAGCAGTGACTCTTTGGTAGTAGGTAAATGGTGACGTGATGGCCCAGTAGCGGTCTACTGCAATCACGCATAGGTTCAATATGGACGCCGTACACGCTAAAATGTCCACCGAGATATACACATCACAAAAGAAAAACCCAAACGCCCAGTGACCAGTTATCGTGAAGATCGCGTTGAACGGTAGGACCAGAATTGTCAAAAGTAGATCTGCGGTAGCTAAGGAAATTATGAAGTAATTTGTGATAGTTCGTAGCTGCCTGAAGCTGCACACTGCCACGATAATGAGCATGTTCCCAAACATTGCAAGAGCTATCATGGAATACAATATTAGACCAATTAGAATCTGGATTCCTAATGGAAATGGTGCAGAACTAACGGTTTCGTTTCCTGTTATGTTCTGCATGTTGTAGCAACGATGTCAGGATTCCTCAAGTAGAGAAAGTTTAAGTTAAACAGAAGAAGACGGTAGAAGTAAATTCTATTTTATGCAGGAGATCCCGTCTCTATCATTAATACTTCGATAAATTTATCGACTCTTCCACACTTCTCCTTTGCTCCTTGTGACTTTAAAATAACCAGCACCAGATATGAAAGTCACAAACTTCTCCTGTCAACACAGTGCTCGGTTTCTGAGAGCTTTAGATTAAGCGCTTAATCAGCTAATCAGCAGATGACCTTAACTGAAACACCAATCACAAGCAATCGTAGTGTGCATAATTAAGTGGAAATTTGTCCGTCAAGAGAAGATGAATAATAATAATCACATTTTTTGCATACATAAACCTTCTGTTCTCTTCGAAAAGACGCTGATTACCCAAACGCTAAGGAAAACCTGCTGTGAGAGAATGTCGCTTTAAATACACGATAAGGTTTCGGTCGTGGTAAACAGAAAAAGAAAATGTCTCCTATCAGAAGACGCAATTCCAATGACTTCATATAGCCTACGTTACTCAAACCAGCCGCACATTATTGGATGATACAATATCAAAAATTCTCACGATTGGTTTCCAAATGACTAATTTTGGTTTTGGTATTCATCAAAAGGTTCATCGACTTAACTCCGTCGGTTCGCCGCTATTCATATGTGTCCTCTGATGTTGAAGATGAAATCAAGATAATTTACAATGTTCAGATATGCTCTTATCCTCCAAGAAGATGACAACGCGCCCCTCCAAATACATCCGAAGTCATCACGACTCTCCTCTTTGTCGTATTATTAAAACGAAATTTTTACTTTTTGAGTGATAACCATTTCTGAAAGTTTTTCTCCCCCTAATGTTACTTCAGGAGAAGGATATAAAAATGGGAGGAAGAAAAACTCAACTACCTTTCCTTTCCTGGTGGATATTACACTGGCAGCTTTAAGTCCTAACTGAAGCGCCCTGTCTTTAAACTGAACAAGCCTCAAGGGCCGGGAAGGATTCATTCGATCCTACGTCAAGGCTGTTTGGATAAAATCGCATCAAGAAAGACATCATGCCTGTCAAGATTTTTAAGTAGCATGGCAAGAAGCTCTTTGAATTCTCGAACGGTGTGATGAAAACATGGTAAACCTATGAAACGCTCCGAATAATATTCAGTCTTATAATCTCGTAACGAGAGCGGTACTTCATCCCAATATCAATATGTAAACGACTCGAGGCTGACTGCGGGAGGGAGGGAGGGCGAGCAGTAGAATACGCAACATAGTAGTGAGGGAGAGAGAGTACAGAATGAGAGGGTGATGACAGGGTTTGTACTTCATCTGCTTTCCTCCATTCTTTTTAATCAATGGAGATGAAGAGAAATATGACCTTGGGCAAACCGTATAACGCTTCTTTTTGGTACATGCTCTCGATGGCATTCAATCACCTGGAAGGAAAGTAATCAGAAAAGAAAAATATATATTAGAGCGATTAAATGAATACGGCCGAAATGATTTCACACGGTTGTAGCTTGCCCGGTCATTTTATTTTGCCCACGTGGGAGTTTACAAGACCCAGATTCTAGAATACTAATCATTTTGATAAGTACCTAAAAGTTCAAAAGAAGGGCGAAAGCTTCAATTTATTTCATGGTAAGGTACAATGAGGTTTAACGAATAGTTAGAGCATAACTTTAAATTGAATGAAAAAGAGATGTTCCTTTTATATGATCATTTAATAACTATTTAACGCGTTTGTTTACTACACTATCATACTATTAAAATTTATGTTTCAGATATGTTCCGTCGGAATAAGTTAAAATAAACAATTTCAAAATGTGACATATGCAGGACACTAAACAAAAGAGTATATTGGTAATACCAAATTAAATTAAAAAATCAAACAAAGAAAACAAACTAAAGAAAGCTAACAAAGAAAATACACAAAGAAGACAAAACGAAAAAAAACTAACAAACGAAAACAGAAGATGAGAATAAGTTACAAAGAGGACCTGCTGAAAATTGAAGTTGAGATGGAGTGACTATTTAAGGCTATGGATACTAAATGAAGTAAGTTTCCCTACGGCTTTCTCAAGATAATACGGTAAAGTTTGTGTCATGCTACAACTGTATTTTTTGGTGATATTTTACCATGTTAATTTCAGTGACTTTGAAACTTGTTGGTTCTTTTAGTAATACCATTCGCAGAACAAAATTATTGAGGCATTACAATATCTGATGAGGAGGTTGGGGAGTGAATAAAAAATGAAATACAATGTTCTCCCATTTGTGATTTGAAACAGAAAGATATTACTGCGTCGTCATTCTCTTATACAGGAAAATTAGAGTTGTCATAGGTTAGGATGCACTGATGGGAAGTTGTTTCTTGTTTTCCCTTCTAGTATCCCAAGGTAACATCTACAACTATATTTCCAGCAATAAATTTGTAAATGATGCGTAAAATGTCATTTTCTGTATACCAACGTTATTGCATTTTCACAACTCTTCCCAAGAAACCTGACACATTTCGAATGACTGAGCGATAGAATATCACAATTTGTTTCCCATAGATGTTGATGCGAACACTTTAATTGCACAAAGTGCAATAGGCCTGCGTATTATTACTCCCAAAGTTTTTACAATCACAGCGTGCCATGGGAAGCGTAACCCGTTATGAAACTGAGTGTGCCGAGATAGGACAAAAACAGAATATACTTTTTATTATGAGTCTGTTGGGAGTAGATATGCCAGCCAGAATCACACACGTAACAACTTAAAGCCCGAGGCTGAGTTTGTGTAAAGAAAACCTAAACCACCGACAGTAAAGATTGCAAAAAAAAAAAAGAAAAAGATATGTGAACGTTTAGAAGCTTTAGAAGCTCTAAAATTAGCTTCTTATCAAAGTATTTTCTCTCTCAGAAATACGAATATCGAATTATATAAGCCAAATGAAATTATAAATACCATCCTACTAATTGATACAGCCGTTGCATTTATTATCATGACATTTTGGTAAATTGCTTTTGTCCTAAAAATCATTTCAGGGGTTTGCAAAACACAGGAAAAATGCCTTTTGATTTAAATTTGCTTCCAAACCCGCAGCAGTCTGCATGGGCCTTTAATTTTCCCCGTCTATCTCTACAAATACGGTGAGCCTATCTTAAGTTTGTTTTCGCTACAGGAAAGTACTGAAGGTGCACTAGGATAAATCATGCAATGTGCATGATAAGGATAAGAAGAAAAAGTGAAGATTGTCATGGGTGGGGGAGGGGTGATAGGGAGAATGCTGGATGGAAAGCATTTCTCTTTTTGAATATTTACGGTTATTGTGCATAGGAAAAACAACAGATAAACAATCGTTATCCACACCATACGGTGAGTCAAGAGGGGACAAGAACAAAAATATAAAGAGTTCAATACCTTGCAATTCCTACTTGCTATCTTCAGATCTTAAAATGGCTGACAGAGATCTTAAAATGGGAGACAAAAATGGGGGACAAGAAAAAAATTCTAGAAATTCTACTCAGCTTTCCGGAAACAGTAAGTTAAAATGTCGACGGAGTAAGTCAATTTATTTTTCAGATACTAAGTCGAAATTAGTGATATAGTGAGTCGAAATTTCGAGATATTCAGTCGAAATTTCAAAGTATATTAGCATCAAATCCAAGGTTTGAGATATTACGTCGAAATTTCTAGATGGAGTCTCTCTCATTTTTTTCACTCTTTTCCTGTCTCGACCAACGTAACATCACACAGAGATCCCGTATGTAAACTTGTGAATGATTGGGTGATCCGATGATACTGTAATATTTTCTTTTTATCTTCAAGAATGTATTTACTTAATGATTTAATGTCTTAATGATTTACTAAACGGCAATATAGACTATGGGGTCTTTTGAATGTCTGACAAGCGCAAGATGTCCTATTATGCCAGACATTTGGGGGGATTTGTCACACTGATGACTTCGCTCTCGAAGGAAGATTATACAGAAACTGAAAATGACCTGCTTATTCTCGATATGTCATCATCACGAATATTTCGAAATACTGGTCTGGCAAAATAACTGGCCTCAGACGAAACGTTGCCAAACGTTCCTAACTAGGAAGGCGTCCAAAATAAGTGATCACAGGGTGTTTTCTTTAAAATTTTGGTCCCTTGCTTACCGTTGTACTGTAAGATGTATACTGTTGTATTACACTTCTCAGAAATCTCTTAGCAGATTTAAGTGCGAAGTGAGTGAGTGAAAAAGTGTGAAGTACATGGCATGTTTTCCATATTTTTGTGTAGTCTCTTAGTTTATATAAAATGCTTACTTCAGATCAATGTACATTTACAATTTCTGGTATGAACTTAAGCCCATGTGACTACTACTAGGGATTAATGCTGTAAGTACAGATGCCCTACCATAGCGACACAACTGACATTTTCTGAGGCTTAAGAGAGTTAATGCATCCTGACTAAATTGTCAAACTTACTCATTCACGAATGACGGATCTTTCTGGTGAAATTCAGAATTGCTATAATAGTTAGTATTATGAATGCACATGAAAGAGAAGGCGAATATGCGGTGATAAGGCTCGTGCTTTGATCTCACCAATATGAAATTTGCCGCAATAGAATGATTATTGAAAAGATATACACATTTCCTGTTGGTTTTTCAACTCTGTGTACTCAATTTTCTAATACATTACGCACAAGTCTCAAAAGATATGGTAAAACTGTGAACACTGTGGGATTGTTTTTCTTTGTTTTTGTCCCGAAGTTTAAGGATGATTAGCTACGATAACAGCTGACCAAATCAACGTCCATACATTGCGAAATTTGATGTATTAAACATGTATTTGGGCAGTGGATATAATTCAAGTGAACATAACTCAATGAATCGCAGTTATCACTGGCAATATTTACTCAAAACGATAAATTTACTTCTTATAGTGACACAGTATCAGTCTGGACGATTGACTATCATGATATTGGCATGCATGGTAAATCATGTTCTTAGTTTTGATACCTCACTATTTATCATTATCTTCCAAAACACTTGTTTTGAAGGTAATCCTTCGTACGTTTGGCAAACCATGGAAACAGATGGTATGGTTCAAAATTATCTGTAAGTACCTGTTTCAAGACTCATGGGTATCTCAAGATATGCGTGACGTCAGTCATTTGACCATACGGAAAACTGGAGTGAAACCACTAGGAGATGCGTTGGATTAATATCAATCATCCACTTGGTCTGGGGTAATTCGTTATGGAATGCTATCGTGTTGCGTTTATACTGTTTAACATAATAATGATGTTACCAACTTTATAACAAAATGGAGCAACTGCCTATTGCATTGTGAATAAAGGAAACAGCGAATAGGGCTGCAATACATATGAAAAATGAATGACAGTGACTACCATTGTGGAAAATGGAAGTTTCGTCGGCAAGATGGCTGATGAAAAGAAATTCTTACCAATACTTCCTGAGGGGATGAGGATAGGCTGAAAAGAAGCTGAACGTGATGGATGTTGCGGATATTTTGAGTTGATACAATGGGGTATGATTTGCTTCACTTGATGTAGCGAAACTTAAAATAAAAAAAACAAACTTGTCATTTGCGTTTTGAACTAAATTCACAACAGAGTAGACAAGTGTAAAAAAAGCGTCATAAGGGTGAAATTTAAGGATGAGTATTTTGACTTGTAAGTTCGATGAACGGGGGTTGTTTTAACTTGCAGCTGTTTTTCATTATCAGTGAATTTTCTGCAAAAATGTTTGTTCTCACTTATTTCTCATCTATAAAATTTCTTTTTGTTTTTCATATGCGCTGTATTACACATGTATCTGCTAATGTGATGAGCTAATATCAGCCAGCTGAGGTGCACCGTCGTAACGTTCTTTTTAGCGTTGAGGGCAGACAACTATGTAAGAAGACTTCGAATACTGAATAATGGTAGCATCGTGCGATGTTAAACCACATCGGCAACTGATGAGACTTTCTTCTTCACTAATCATTTTCATAATTAAATAACCAAGAAAATGATAGGACAGAGGATGCTGTGTCCCTGGAAATGGCTGGCTAATCGTCATCTTTATATAAACAGTAAGAGCACTATCTTTACATCATGAATGGGAAATAAGGTCTCAACTTGTAGTCTTGTCACTTTTTCATAATTTATTAATCAAATAAATGAGAAACAAAGTAAATCACATGCCTGCGTCCCCGGACGGTGGCTCGGTATTTTCATCTTTACTAGAAAATGTACTATTGTCACGTAATTTAATTTGCAAGTAGTTCCCAAAATCACCTCATAATCTTTTTCAATTTTCATTTTAATTTATTAATCAAAAACATAATAAACAGAATAAATAACATGATGTTTCTCAGAAGTTGCCTCGGTATATTTATCTTTTATAGTAGGAGTACTATTGTCAAGTAATTTAATTTGTAATAAGCTCCTGAATTCACACGATCTTCATCATTTATCAATCAAACAAATAATAAACAGAATAACTCATATCATGCGTCAATGAAGGTGGCTCAGCATCTTTTTAAAATTTCAAGCTGGAATATGAGTGGAACATTTTTCAGTGTGAAGGTTTAATTCGGCAGAACATGTCATAGCCACTACAATAGCTCTTTTTTTGCACAGATGAATATTCATATCAATCCCAAATTGGTCTGTTTGATTTTAAGTGAAGGCACTGCTATGTTTTCTCGGAAATTCTGCATTACGTAGCTCCAACCAAACTGTTGGGACAATTTTCATATTCAAATACCTGGAAGATGAGTGCATAGTTCTCTTTTACTTTTTGTGACCTTTCGGAACTTTTGTCTTTTTATTTATGTGATCTTTTCCTCTTCGTTCTGTTTTATGAAACAATAACGAAGAACATAGGTAGATGACCAGGCTTATATTCCCTCTTTAAAAGTAAGAGTACCGTGGTCACGTAATTTAATGTAGAATAAGTTCTCAAAATCAACTCATGACCTTTTCATAATTTTCACAATTTATTAAGCAAGCAAAAAATAAACAGAATAAAGCAAATGCTGTTTTCCTGAAGGTGACTCGTTATCTTTAGTGGTGAGGTGCTATTGCCACATTACTATTATCAAATTAAATTTGGAATAAGTCACCAAAATCACTTCATAATCGTTTCTTTGACATAATTTACAGGAATTCTCCAACAAATCTTCTCAAGTCTCTGAAAAAGGAATATTTTATTGTAATTATTGGAAATCTGCGTCATATCATATAGACACATCCGCTTGAATATACTTTGTATGCTTTAATTTAATGAGTCATGGAAATAGTACCATAGTATATGGTATATATAAATTATGTTATTAACTTAAGTTCAATGTAACAAAAACCCAATCTTAAGTTTCACCGTGAAACTTCAAGATAAATTAAATTTCGAAAAACAACAAACCGTACTTGTACTAATTTGCCAGTATTAGATGAAATTTTGAGAACTTGAGCTATCTGTTAAATTTGTCTAGATACTTCCCCTTTTCTAGCAGCAATAGCTCTCGATATGAACATGAAATTAGCGCATGGGTTATAGTGCATGATTGTAGTGAAATATATGCACTTTCGTTTAAAGGCCGTGCTCTAAAATTGTCACTTGAATATTCCTTTATGTTTATGCATTAACCTGGCACTACGGTACTGCAAACAGAAGTGGCCCCAAGACAGACATTAAAATGTATTAGTAACAACGCCTTTACCGTGCACTTATGCAACCATTACTAAGAACACAATATCAATACTGTGACTGCTAAAGTGTAAGTTCATTTAATGTTTACGTAATGCTTGCATATTCTACCACAATTACATTCATCGTACTACGACACTTTCTCAACGACACAGGGCAAGAGATTCTTGTCTTAAGATTTAATGCCTCGCAACATTGACTAGCTGTAAAGACGACGTACAAACAACTGGAGAGTTTACGAGCGAATAACCTCTGTTTTTTTCGCACGAATGTGACCATTAACCCCAAAAGTGACTCTTATAACGACCTGTGATTTGATAAAATCTCGTTTATGCCAGCAATTCGTTTTATTCCCACGAATTTGTTTGCGCGAATATTTCCAATCTATTGACAAACTTCACATCAAATTTGCTCCAAAGGCTATTCTATTTAGCCCGGAGTGTCAAGGACGCAGTCTCAAACTCCGTTTCAACGTACGATAGCAGTAGCGTTAACTGACCGACAGATCATTGAGACATTGTCGGTTTGTTTGTGTCATATTTGTGGCACAACCATGTATACCCACAACGTGATAAGAAGTAAGTTAATACCCCTTAGATTGGCACTAGGCTGAAGATTGAATTTAATATGGGTTAATTTTTAGGTTAATTCTGTTATTAAAAGTCAAAAGGTTCACAGTAGCTGACTGTATCATGTGTTTGTAAGCTGCAATGAAAGGAAATGATCAAAGTGATTTAAAATATCCAGTCCAAAACTTACTTTTAACGTATCAAATTAACTTTCTAGCTTTGCGCATATTTACTGTACTCTTTTCTCTCTTTTTTTTGTGTGTAAGTGCATTGAAATCTCTCTTGTCATTCGTTACAAGGGAGAGGATGTGTTATATGGAAACGTGCAAACCGAAGAACATCCATTTGTCTCTGAAGACATCAAGACGTTTATCTCAGTTGATGGTCTTGAATTTCAAATGCAAGGAAATGGCAATTTCGACTACACAATGAACTATAAACGCAGTATGGAGAAATTTCAATTTTAAAGCCCTTGAGAAAGCATGCTTGTATGACCTTTCCATTGGTCAGGGAGCCAGCGTACTACTACAAGAGAGTAAAGGCTGCGTGACAGGGAATTAATAAGACCATTATCAAATGTTATCTCAGATTTTTGATGGATAATGCTGAAGGTTTTGTGAGTGGACGTGCTGGTACATAACAAATTGCTTTGAAACTGGTCTCTATCACTGTAAGTTAGTGGTCCATTACATATCTGATTGTAATTTCCTCTCTGCGCAACAATTTACTCTTCTCCTTCCTTCCTTTACTTTACCTTCCCTTCCGTTCTCTCCCCCTTCTTCTCCCAATCCCCTTTCCTTCCTTTTCTTTCCCTCTCCATCTTTCCTCCCCATTTCTTTTCCTTTGCTTCAATCTGCTGGTCCTTCCATGTTTTGGCTGCCTCTTTTTAAAAACAAACGTAGTAGGTACACAGAAAATCAGTGGTTAAATATTTGAATAACATTGTAAATTGGTTGCATAACACGCGTGATACACAAACCAGTTGAAACAAACTGATCTCCCACGGGGTGGGAAAATCAATTTGTTTGTATTACGGCTTATCGTTACACGTTTGATTTGACATTTGGAAAGCACTGGATAGGCCTCTATGTAACCCACCATACTCTAAGCTTATCATTTATGCATGTTGGACGAGTAAAGCCTAACAAGTTTTAAATTAAAACAACTTGAAAGTGAAACACCCTCAGACTCCAAAGCAGAAATTTAATCCACGTCGTCTGTCAGCCTTTCAGAAGCATAAACTTTGCTTTGATGCTATCTCCGTGTGAACTAAACATCTTCGTTAGCCGACAAAACCGTGATATCATACGAGGTACAACAGTTGATAAAATTTGAGATTGCAACATTACAGAGTGAGGGACATGGAGAGACGTATGACAAGTCTTCAATTTGTGAAGTAAATCAAAGTTTATTATTTATTATTTCTTTGATCTGATTTGACTCGAAGATAGTTCAGTAATTCTATGACAGATGATCAAAGATGACAGATATTGGAAAAGTTAGTGATGGAAAGAGAAACACAAAAAGAAAGATAAGAGAAGAAAAAGAGATAAGATAAGAGAAAAAAAACCTTCTCATACAGAACGGAGATTACGAGTGACGCTTCGCATCGAATCTTGTGAAAACGTTTCTAAGTTCTAGGTCACATGACCTAGTTAACGAATGAGGGTAACGTAAAGGTTGTCAGTCAAATTCAATTGAGCAAAGACATTACTCGCAGACAGTTCATCTACAGTTTGTATAAATGTTTCATAAGTTCATCTATTATTCACAGGCAAGATACGCTTTAATACACAAGTTGAAAAAATATAGTGACAACCGGAAGCAAAACAAAATCTACTAATACCTAAAATAGACGTAATTTAATTATCAGTTACTGCGCAAAATTACATCAAGTCTTCAGTCAATATCCGACGCAATTATCCATACTCAGGTCAAAGGTTCAGTCGCCGCGTGAAGCAGTTAACGAGACTCAACTGATGGATTGGAACCATGGAACTTCTGTAATAGCCTCAGAGATTGAAAAATGATCTGAAATAACATAGAACGAAGGACGCCCCCATAAATATGGTCTGAAATTCTTTGTCATGACCTAAACACATTATTCACAGAACATACTGGCACTCTTCGGTGTGACCGTTAATAAAGTAACAACAATAAAGACATCATACAAAGTTACGACTGTCGATGTCAGGAAAAGATTTAAAAAAGAAGACGTGTTTGTAGCCATGAGTTTTATAAGGATCTTGATGTAGCCCATCGATGTGAAAGATTAAACAAGGCTAGCCGAATGCAATCAAGATGTTTTCTTCCAGAAGCAGATTACTTGTGAGTTCTAATATAGATTGTAGACATTACACAAAAGTGAGCATCACACATTAAATATCAAAATATCATGTTTTGCATAGTTCTAACTGTTTTCAGGTTTTCCCCGGGCTAGTCGCATCAAAGCTTCTCAAAAAGATGGACGTTTTGATATTTCTTTGATGTAAAAGATCTTTTTGGTTGAAACAAAGAGTGTTTCCTCCCTTTCGGATCCTACCTATTTAAGCAACTTCGTCACCCTGACGTTGTCATCAGAGCAAACAGTTCCAAGACTATTAACTACTGACAAGATGAAGTGGTACAAAGTAATGACAATATCTGCAAACTCATAGCACCTACCCCTCTTACTTTACGAGGGGTACACTTCAACATACTCGTTTCACTAAGATGGCATTTCGTTGAATTTATTCAACAGCTGTTACAACGGGTTCTTGAGACACTCGAAGGTTTGAATACACTATGTAAATACATTAAAAGGTGTTTGAACTAGGAAACCTTTTGTTCATGTATTTTAAACATAATTCACGGAGTGAGTCCTTGAGGCGAACTAGAGTTACTTCAGAACTACCATGTTTTAAAGCTTTTTCATTAAAAGAAACTCTCTAAGGTTATAACCTACCTTGGGGTAGCTCAAGTGATATTGTAGAGTTCCCCCCCC
>VJOZ01009156.1:4082-16355 GCA_009801055.1 Stichopus horrens | reverse complement strand
AGTTCTCTTTCAGGTTTTGTGATAGGTGACCTTCAACTACCTACTTTCACAAGTAGATGGCCAGGTGATTGCCAGTATAGCTCATATTCCAGCTTTAATTGATGGCATGAGAATGTTCGTGGAATCGGTCCTATACTCGTATATATGATACTTAAGGCAAACAATTAACACAACATAAGAACACAAAAAAAAGGAAAAATTCTCGAAAATGTCATCATTCCATAGTTGTGTTTCTGTCAATACTGTTATTTGTTTATCTTTATAATTTATCATGTTTTTTACATTACTCTCTGGTGAAATTTGCGAGTATTTTGTACTTTACGGTGAGTTTGCATTTAGCTTACAAAAGATGTTCGCAAGTCCACCTCATCCGCTTCTACTTTAAAAGACAAATGTTAACAGAGACTTTCCCCCGACATACGGTACTTTATTACGTCAAAGAGATGACATTCACTTTTACTCCTACGCTATACCTGACGTTACAACAAATAGAAGATTCTTGGATCAATCGAACAGAAAGATGACGTGAAAGATGTGATTACGTAATAGCAATATGTCTTTCTTTGCCAGTCGGCTTATGTTGGTAAGTTCAGAGTCAACATTTTGTCCCATTTTGAGACCTGGTTACCCGATTACCTTGTTTTTAGTGTAACCGTTTGACGGTTAGGACTTGTGTATTACACTTTCAGGGGATGAAGTACCACCACCAATAACGTCAGTGAGTCAACGCTCTCGGAATGTAGACTGTATTATTGTGTGTGTACACAGAGAAACGAGTTGTGCCTGCCATGATTTTCAGCTCTCTTGTAAATATATAACAACAACAGCTTATCCAAAACTGGTCACAGTCTCACAGACATTATTGATCATAGTTTAGCCTTTTTGGGGACACAATAAGGAAACCTTCTATTTTAAAGGTCCACGGGCTGGAAAAGTGAGAGCGGTGTCCATCATTTCCCGGGTTATCCGCCCTAAAAGCCATATACATCTTGTCCACAAAACGTACTCTATATCTATGGTATATGGATGTTGGTAACACAAGATAAATAAAAAGTACGTTTTTTTTTTTTTGAAGATACACCACACTTTTAGAGAGGGACTTCCGAAAAATTGAAGAGAACACCGCCGTCATTTTTTGGATTCGTGGACCTTTAAATATGCATGACGTTTTCTTCTTTAACGACGCAACCTTCATCTTGTTCTGGTCAAGCTCGCAAAAGCCATCACCACACATTTCTATTTCTCTTAAAAGCTTCCTGTGCCTCCGTTTACGCCTCCTTCGTCTCATCCCTTCCCCGGCCACTCTCCCTTACCTTCTCAAGAGAATACGGTGCAAAGAATGGTGTACAAAAAGGAGTGTGGAATGATTACTGCATGATGTGTCTTGATATCGGAAGTGAAGTAAGGAAAATGTGGCTTGACGTAAAAACATTACGAGTAAAGAGCACTTAACATTTTGCATTTTAAGACTCGGCGGCATCTACATAAACAATTTGATTATATAATCACTCCAGAGACGGTTCTTACAAACTTGTTCTTGAAGTACTTATTGCTTTTGTTTTGCCATATTTTCCTTTTGCTTCCTTTTTTTTTATAATCTTCTAGCCCACTCTCTCTTTCTCTTTTTTCTACCAGATTGTTTTATCAGAATTAAGTGTTTACATAATCACCTACAATGTCTCTTCATGTATGTTTCCAGGAATCGTTACCCATCGAAAGACATCCGGATTGACGGTGATTTTGTCTCTTTTATTTTAATTTTTCTTTCACTTTTACATTTTACGAGATTCGATTAAGTCTTCAGAGCAGGTAACATCTGCTGTGCGGAATAACGGACATCCATTTCTCCATTCGTTTTTGTTTTCGTAATTGAAATTCATTCCGGCATATGCCTGAGGGTGCCAAACATAGACAATCATAGCATTAAGGGACATCGCCCCTAAATGTGATTGCGACAGCTAATGTTCTCAACACCACAAGAGGTGGGGGCGGGGGCAGCCGTGTTAAATGTAGCGGAAAAAAATGTACGAAAAATAATTACCAGCTGAACTTCCGATATGGATGATAATGACAAAACTGCTAAAGTGTAGCCAAGTGTATAATGTTTTATGAGTTTCGTTAGAGTTCACGGTGACTTAACGCTTGCACAACATTTAAACAGTCGACACTTTCGAAGAATGGTTAACCCTATAGGGGGGGGATTTCTAACAAAGACGGAAGTGATGAGGATGGGACTTCTGTTTATTTTGCGTATAAAAATGAACAACTTCTTTTGTTTTTCAAATTGATTTTGTGATTAACAATATCTCTCACCGGAAGGACGTTAATGTGCGTCTAAAAATTAGTTCAGAGATAAAATATGCTAAGGGACTTTGGAGCACACAATGTGACGCTTTGCAATCTTAATGTGAATCTTACGTTTTACTCCCTATATAGAAATTCTGCATATCTAAGGCTGCACCACTGGGAGGACATTTTTGCATGAGAAATATCATGGATGAAACCCTCATAACCATATGAAAACTATAAATTTACGGTACGGTCAGTATACAAATTTTGAAAGTGCGAAAGTTCAATATTACTGGTCTGTGAGAATTACAGTAAGTCAATAAATGCCAATACATTGGCCTCATGATAAAATTACTCATAAAATAATTACCGGTACTCATTTTCGTTGACTATATACACTATTTTTCGCAATTTTCGCTAGGCCTATCTGCTTTAAAGGTCATGTGACATGAAAATGACATTTTGAAGGATTGAGTGCATTCAACATCGAAAAAAAAAGTAGCTACAAATTCCATCAAATCCGTCAAAAATTGACCAATGTACAGGCAGCTGTATCATGAATAAACATTGGCTAAGTATGCAAATTTGTGTTGTCAAGAGATGGACCTATGATATGTTTTATGTTAATCCTTTGTTTATGTAACCTTTATTCCAAGGACATTTGAGAATTTTATATGCCTGAGGGGCTTTATTTGGGAAGCATGTACTTTCTTCTTCAAAAATATTGATACAATTTCCAATTAAGTAATTAAGAGGAAAAATATACAAACTTAACAAAAAAAAAACTGACATTGTGCAACACTCTATGGTAGTTTGTTTTCCTTTTTTAAATTTGGAAAGTTCTATCTCAAAAACAGTAGTGGATATATACAAAATTCCAATAGATTTTTACTAAGGGTTTTAGGCTTTGCAGCTTTTGATGATTCTTTTTCCTAGAAACTGTCATGTCACACAACCTCTGAAGCAGGATGTGCTGTTATGCACGCATTTTCAAATAGCACTTGAAGGGATGACCATACGTCTTACAGTTGTAGAAAGCTGTAAAATCTACCATGTCATGTCTACATGTCCAATTATCTGTCAGCCCTAATTTCCAAAAGAAATGGTTTGTATAGGAGGATTGCTGTAGTAGTATTCACAAGGAAGTGCCACTCGTTTACCACATGATCCATATTCACTATTAAACTTTTTAGCAAAGAAAAAAACTAAGTCACTCTCTCCTTTCTAACATAATTAAAACTCTAGTTAATGAGGTTTCTCAACATGTCTTAGATATGTTGTTTTCCTGATTTATATCAAAAGATGAGAACTGTGAAAGATGACCAATGTGGGCTATTTGCTTTCTTCAAACCGCACATCCTTGTATAAGTGTATTGTCCATAAATTGTCCTTTATATTTGCTCAGAGCCAATGGTAGTACATATATCTCTTTATATTTCTCTCTTTTCAGTTTCCTCATTTTAAATTATTTCATTGATACTTTGCTGATAGAGAAAAGTTGTGCCCTTCCTCCCTCCCCCTGGAGCTGCCACTGCTATTAATTGCAAACTATTGACCTTGCAGGGTGTAGGAAAGGACACTGTTTTTGAGGTCCCTTCTGCATGGCAATGTTACTAAACAATGGATTGCAAATAAAATATGATATCAGATATCTGGAGCAGTCTAGTCATGGGTTAGATAATCACCAGCCATTGCCAAACAGGATTGGCCTGAACTGAAATAAAATTTTCTCCTTTTCCCCCATCTCACCCAAAACAGATCTATCCTTTAACATCATGGGTGGATGGTGTGTTATAATCTGATATTTCCAAGTGGCTGTATAAGAGCTGCCTTTTGTTTTCAGATCATTGCTCACTTTTAATGAATTTTTTCCTATTCTATTTTGTTTTAGTTATAAAAGCCACCTTCTTCAAGTTCCCCTTTCTCTGTTTTCAAAAGCAGTCTGGCTATACAAGCTTTGAACTTTTTCAGTCTTCCAATGCCAGCGTCACTGGTAAATATGTAATTTGTAACATGTCTTTGTATAATTGTGAGTCATTCCAATGATTAATTTTATTTTATCTTTGTCAGATATAAAGTCCTTTGGAGATCTATTGGCTGTAGATCCAGAAGGCATCGACAGTCTGAAGACAACAAACCAGTCAGATATATCAATTACGCAAGTTCAAAATGGATGTTTGGCAATCCTGTATTGTGCATGGCTCTATGATGACAAGTAAGTTTAATGTTTGCTTGTAACTTCTTTGTTGGATCAGAAATTTGTTTTTGCACCTCCTCTAACTGTTTGAAAAAGAAAGTAGGAAGCTCAAGCATTATAGCAGGGCTTATGTTTTGTGTGTGTGTGGAGCAATGAGGGGGGGAAAGGGTGCAAAGAAATTTACAGCTTTCTCTAATTCGCGCATGATAGATTTCCATGTGTGAATGCCTGGTAAAAAAAATCTATGGCTTAATCAAAGCTATTCGATCCTAGCCTGACATCTGGCAAAAAATTAAAAAATTTGAAAAGAGGACATGGATGGCAACTACCCCAAGAATCCATCTTCTGAGACACTCGTTGTTCATAGATGACATGACGTACTCTTTCGAGAAAGAAACTGTGAGAATTGCTGTGACTCCTAGTTGCACACACTGTAAAGTATTCATATTGTAAAACCTTTTTTTTTTCAATTGTTCTTCCAGTAATACCAAGAGATTTGAACCTGAAGCTTTTGTCAATGATGTGTAACTCAAAACAATTGTAATCAAATATTTTTTTCTGATTGTCGATCATGTAAGAAAGGGTCATACTAGTTGCCTGTTTCTCAGTGCTGATGAAGCTTACCCAAACGCAGTGTCCTTTAGAGTGAGACTCAGTGATAGCTATACCTGAGCGTATGTGTCGAATTGTAATGTCACCATTGGACATGATGGGCTTTGTAATATAATAAGGTCGGAACATTTTCCAGTAATACTATTTTTCTGTCTGAATTTCCATTTAAAAGTCCTTCAGGGTTCATTCTTATCTTTTTCCACCCATTATTTCAGGATTTTGGAAGATGATGCATTGATGGAGAAGTTAAGATGTTTGATGATGCATAGACCAGAGGATAGTCTTTCAGGGTCCTCTCTCAGACACATCCTCTTCCTGCTTGCTAGCATCAATTACTCAGATGACCTTTCCATCCAGATACATGGTAAACATATTTGCTAAATTGCATCGTGTTGGATGGTACTAACATTCAAAGTTTCCATGTTACATACTAGTAACATTCACAAGTTAATGTTACATATTACATTCATTTACAATTTGATTTTACACATTCCTCTAATGCCTTGCAGCTTGCTGTGTATACAAATACTCCTGATATTTAAAACCTGATGTTAAAAATCTGTGTTTTCTCAAAAAAGTTTTAAGCAGTGTTGCAACCATAAAAAGTAAACTGATATCATTACCTCTGCAGAGATCACAAAGTATTTTTTAATCTAAAACTTCCCCATTTTTTACATCATCTCATTTTTCGGAAGGTACTTCAACTTTTCTTCGGCTGATGAGGAACACCCCGCCCACCTCTGTGTACACTCACCACAAACAGGTTATCAAATGGTGTTTCACATGTCCTGGCATGTCCTCAAGGTTTGCTCTTGAAATGGTGAGATGAACTTCATCTTGAATTCAATTGAAATTTATCTATTTTATCACAAGAATATCTACAATGTAAAAAGAAAGTCCCCCAAAATGCCACAAGAGGCTTAACAAAGGGGTGGACATGGCACTTGGGTGTTATGTGTATATTTAGCAAAATGGCTTTACCATAAATTTGCACACATTTATGATATATCCAAAGAAAAAAAAAATATTTCAGTAGACTTTGGGTCCTCAACAAGTTTTGTCTTACAATAGGTGTCTCTACCTTTCAACTTTGTGAGTGTGACATTTTACCAGGAATTTTGTTCACTTCTTTGGGGTTGGCTTGCCACTCATTGGCAGACGTATTAATTTAAAAGGCCAACAGAAAAAAAGACAACTTCAGAACAAAATTTAGTTTACTTTAAATGTTGAGAATCTGAAATCTACCAATATATGTTTCTCTTTGTATAGATCATGCTAAACGTGTGCAAATGAATGGTTGAGCCATTTTGCTAAATATCCCGTAAAACCCACGCTGCCAATTAAACTCTGCCACTCTTTTGCATATAACAGAACAGGGCTGTGCAAATTAAGGCCAAGCAGGGTCACTTTGTGTATGCTGATAGAGGGTAGGTTAATGGGCTCCGAAAACATCAGTCTGTCTGCAAAGTGCAACAAGCTAGGAATTATCTCGAAATAGGTCCTGCGAGGCTTGTTTCAACCGCGTTAGTTGACCCTGCGTTGACGATCGTTGTCAAGTCAATTAGATAAAATTACATACCTCAAAATGATAACAGGACTTATTTCGAGAGTAAATATAAAGGGCGTCTTAAAATCCTGTCTGAGACGACTAGTTGCCATGCCAGAATGCGCCCTTTACTTTCTCTGCTGTGAGTTGGAAGCCAAAACAAGGTAAAGACAACTCTCTTGATTTTAGCTAGGGGAATGAGGAGTAGGTCTGAATAAGACATAACTACAGAATAAAACGCAACATTCGTTAAAATACTTAAGAAATCTACAGGGCCTATTTCGAGAGTATATACAGTGTATTGAGTGTCTGCACTGAGAATGGTAATAGTGGATATGTCAAAGTAACAATCAGGGCCTATTTAAAGAGCATTCTAATACTGCACTGATTTTGCCTGCATGCTCCCATGCCCAATTGAAATGTGCATACATTGTGGGAAGAGGCGTTTAAATATCATTACATATGATTGAATATGTTCGTATTACCTAGAAACACAGATTTGAAATGGGTGGTGCGTCTAGCCTTATGGAACTTCTGGAAATGAGTCATTTTGAAATCGGCGGAATTTGGAGAGGACGTGATATTTATCACTTGTGGGAGGATATTCAAGATATTATTGGAAATACTTCTGAATGGCCTCAATGGATCCGAAGATTATTTTGGAAGAAAAACGTTCACTTTGATCATATTTTATTAGCTTCGTTTGCATATGTTAATGGATTGAACCCAACTGTTTTTAAGGAATAGGTCTGTTTGGTCTTTGTCAGGACAAAGCAGCCAAATATCACTTCAGTGCTCTATTCAGGAAGTTTGAATCAGGAGAAAAATACAAACTTTATGCGTGGAACATCACAACGAGGAGGTACGAGTATCTTGATGGAAAGGTAAAACGGTATGTTTCTAAAGAAAATAGAAATTAGGTGAGAGAAAGCTTCCTTAAGAGCAGGCAGTTTTTCCAAGAGAATTGCAAATGTAACAGAAGTTACATGTAGCAATCCATGGAATTTTTACCCTCTAATTTTACAAGACAGTGGATGTGTTATTGAATGGCTGAAAAAAATTAAAAACTTATTGCATCATCTGTCAGCTGCGAAATTTGTGGCAATGCTTGTATGTGGGTTTAAAGGGAGAATAAAAAGATATTTTTGCTTGGAGATGCCAGAAACATGGACATTGCAAAGAATATAGTATAAGGAAGTTCAATTTTTTTTAAGGATCTCACTGCGATTTCAGAGATTTTTTAGTTTGTATTAAGTTTTCTAGAAGGAAACACACTACTTAAGTGTGCAACTTTCACTGGTATTTCATAAGAAAGCGGCATCGATTGACTGGGCAAGCTACATCAGATATTTTTCGGAACTATGTATTTAATCTGAACTATGTATTTAGTGATGTTATTTCAAATGAACTGCAGCTGGAAGGAGAAATAGAAATTGACGAAAGTCTTTTTGGTAGGGATTGTAATTAAGATCGAAGAGTCAATGAAGAAGCAAGGGTCTGGATTTTTGGAGTGATTGAAAGGCGAAGAGACTTTCTCATACTATATGCCGTAGAGAACAGAAGTGAAGACTTGTTGACCCAATTACTCAAACGACATTGCAAGTCAGGAGCAACTATTTTTTCTGACATTGTCATCATATTGTAGACT
Source organism: Stichopus horrens (assembly GCA_009801055.1). Classification (NCBI taxonomy): domain Eukaryota; kingdom Metazoa; phylum Echinodermata; class Holothuroidea; order Aspidochirotida; family Stichopodidae; genus Stichopus; species Stichopus horrens. The sequence goes on along the minus strand of VJOZ01009156.1, from coordinate 8,063 downwards.
CAATTCTGTTGGATTCAAACACTTCACAGTGTTACACAAAGATTCATTTAAAATGGAATACAGAGGTAACATCACAGGTGAAATTATACAAGTTCATACAAACAAGGTCGAAGGTGCTCGGAAGCATGCAAAGCAACATTTTAGAAAGATAAATGGCACAAGTTTTAACAACTTTGAGGCCCATTTGTGTGAGATTATTTGGAGAAATCACTTTTACAAATCGAACATCTATTAACCATTCTTTCGTTTTTTGAGAGAATATTATCCATTGACTGGACTGAAGGTTCTGGAATTCCCACGACAGATATTTGATTTGTGGACCCAACCATTTCAGGAAGGTGATTCAATTATTCAGCATGACACTCAGGGTAATTAAGTTCCGTAATTTGATAGTGGAGAATCACTGAGTCAAGAAACTACCAGAGAAAAAGTTGTTTTAGTGGAGAAATGTTACTCAACCCAGAACGTGTGCTGCCCTGTTGGATACTCCCAGGTACGAGAAGAGAGACAGTCTAAAAGGCAAAGGTCCAAAACCACTTCAAATCAGTATACCAAAGCTGCATTTTTGTGGGATGAAGAATGTGAAGATGATTTGTTGTGTATATTGATGCATTCAGTATTGCAAACCAGAGTAGCCTTAAGTCCTAAACGTATAGTTGAGTTTGCCCATCTGTATGTATACTCTCGAAATAGGCCCTGCAAATTTCTTGAATATTTCACGAATGTTGCGTTTTATTTTGTCTTATTTAGACATTTAATTCCACCTACCTCTCATTCCCCTCGCTAAAATCAAGGCAGCGTAATCCGTCCTTAACTTGTAAAGAAAGGATATGAAAACACACTATATATACTCTCGAAATAGGCCCTGCAAATTCCTTAAATACTTCACGACTGTTGCTTTTTATTCCGTGATTAAATCCACAGAAGTTATACTCTCGGAATAGGCCATGTAGATTACTTAAATATTTAAACGGTTGTTGCTTTTAATTCCGTAATTGAATCCACTGATGTTCAAACATCCCACTAAAATTAGCCGTGCGGAAGTTTAGTTTGAAAATGAGGGAGCTATAAGTATGCCCTTCAGAATCTGTCATTCTGAGGTATGTGATTTTTATTAAATTGACGTTACAATATCGCTACATGATCAACGCAACACGGCAATAGCGCCATTGAAATAAGCCCTGCTTGGGTTGAAATTGCCATAGTAGGGCCTACTTTGTGATATAGCCACAAGCGAGAAAAGATGTCAAACTTGCAAAGCTTTGTTTCGTAAGTAAAAAAAACTTCTTACTTTATTGAATGTTTTGTATAGGTTTGTTCAAGTTGTTAGTTGATCTTTTCTGGAGTCCCAAGTTTGAGGGAATCAAACTATGCCGCAAGAAAAAGAGTGCATAGAAATTACAGAGAGGAAGATATTGACAGATTTAGTTCATTAAATGTCCCCGTTTGTAACCCAAGTTGTCTTTCTAGCAATAATATTGATAGTCTTTTAACTATAAGTATTCATTGAATTCATTAAATGTCCTGTTACCAACTAACCAACCACTAGCTTATTTGTGTATTTTATATTTACGTAACATTCAAACCAAACTTTTCAACAGTATCAAATAAGATTAAAAGAAGAGAAGAGTACATCTCTGTAAACAGAACTATCCTGGCGTTTGTGAAAAGTACATCTTCTTTGGATGTTCGTTGAGGCAATCAAAACCCCATTACTGCATTGTATATGTAAACAGTAAGAACTACTTTTCATTGCTTTTGTATTATTTATGAATTATTCATGACATAAATTTACCAAAGTCAATTCGAAGCAATGTTTGTGCATCATTTATTGGTAATGGTTCCAAAAGACCATATGTCTACACCATCACACAGATATTGCAGAATTTTCTGTAAACATTACTGTTTTTTTAAGTTTGTGTATGCACCCTCATGATAAGACTTTAATAGAAATAAATTAATAAATCTTTTTTAACTGGTACAAATTAAAAGAACAAAGAAGGTTTTTTTTTCCTGATGTTGATTCCTCAGCTAGAACAGTGGATGAAACATCTGGCCATCCCAGATGGTGAGAGGAAACAGATTGACGAGGAGGATGACAATGTATCTTTCTTTGTTCAGTTTCTCGCTGCTACTCAACTGTGTCTTACAGCTATGCTGGTGAGCTCCTGTATTAAATATTTCTTTATTCCTGCTGTAGCTAGCATTCAGCTGTGTCTAACAGCTATGTTGTTGAATGAGAGACCCTTCATTAAGTCTTTCCATTTCAACTTGTTAATATATCAAACTCTTCCTAATCATCTCTTCTTGGATGACAAGCACCAATCACTAGGGATTAATTTTCTATGAAAAGCAAAGTCTGTCAGCATTCAAAACAGATTCTCCAATTTTAGTCGCAGTCTGGCTCGGCAGACGAGACTGCCCGAATTCTTACAGCTCGTTAAATACTCCAGGCTGTTAAAGGAGTTCTCTAGTTATTGTTAGATGTCCCCGGTTTGAGGCGGTGTGAAATGAAATGGGGATTTTGGAGCATTGGCTGTATTAATCATTGAACACGTTGAAAATAGCAGCAAATCCCATCAAATACTCACAATTGTACAGGCAAATTTCTGTCTCACACCTGCATGATGAATGAACATTGGCTAGGTATGCAATTTGTGATGTCAACAGATGGACTTCTATGGTATGTCTTATGTTGCCTTGTTAACTTAACCTTTAGTTCAAAGACAATTGAGAATTTTATATGCTCTAGTGGTTTTATTTTGGAAACATACATTTTCTACTTGAAAAGTATTGGTATTACAGTTACCAATGTGTAAGGCAGATGGCAAATAGTTAAGAGACAATGAATGTAAGGCTAAGGAAAAAAATACCCACACTGTGTCACACTCTACATTATCATATTTGCAATTTTATCAAACTTTGAAAAGCCATATATCTCAATATCCAGATAAAAAAAGCACAATTTCAATGGATTATCATTCAAGGTTTCACTCNNTCTAGCTGCATGTCACATGACCTTGACGGAAACATCATTTTGTTGGAAATTAACAATCACATACCATGGAGCTATCTCTGTGATAGCTCCACGCACATATCAAGGTGAGACATCAAAGTCGACAAACATTGTCTGTGACAAATGTGGCTCTACAACCACCTTAGTACTACAATATTGAGCTGTGTATTTTATTTTTCAAATTGGTTATACCGCACATGTGATATAATATCGATCTGGTCACACTTTTCAAAAGGTTTGCAACAGAAATTTGGTAAGTAGGCCTAAATGCTCGCCAACCTTGCAAGGCCTGTGAGTGCTGCAATGTGTATTATCCATCTCATTTGCTTTTTTTTTTTTTTTCTCTCAACTTTTTGATTGTGTAGCAACTGCTGATCAATTCTGTCTCCAATGAACTAACTGAGAAAGTCCTGAGAATGCTTCAGATACTGTTCACAGAGTCCGGTGTCACTGATGCATCAAATATTGCTGCAGTGACAACATGTGTACTAGAGAAACTACCTGAACTACAGCAACAAGTCCTATTGGCTGAAGAAAAACATGAAAAGAAAGGTAAAACTCATGGACACCATCCATTTGCTTCTGACTTGAATTTAATAGTTTAAATTGCATTTTTTTTTTCATAGTACGTATACTCTTTTCTTACGTAGTTTTGAGCTTTATCGATATCCAGTGTGCATGTGACTTCACACACCCATGTAGGCTCACATTACAATTAATGCCCACGAGCAATATAAACATTAGCCTATCTGAATCACTATTCACCAATCATGTGTAATAATTCTCAGTCATGAATATGCATGAAGTATTCTTAAATATGAAAATGTCTTGATTTCTTCCTTTTCTTTGAAACAAGAGGACAGGGGATACTACATGTTGACACATCATCGTCATTGTTTGGCAGATGTTAAAGACAATCACTAATAACACCACAAGCTACATTTTGGCTAAGGATAAGCAAAATT
>VJOZ01009151.1:0-21578 GCA_009801055.1 Stichopus horrens | reverse complement strand
CTTCATTTTGATAAATATATTTCCCAGGGTTTCCTTCTCCTCTAAATTTAAGGCTGGTAGGAATTGTGTGGGAGGCAGTTGTCCGTAGGGAGATAGTTGTCCAGGAACCGTTCTATCAATGTACATGCCTGTAAACAAGACAGTTGAAATGTTCCGTATAGCTAGTCTCTACAAAGTGACCAATAAGATGGTCAGTAGTCAATGTCTCTGTTGTAGGTTGTTTTGAGTTGTAGGTTATGGCTAAGTATTCATACTTGCTGTACAATTAGGATAGGATACAGTGACCATAGCCCTTGGAATCAAGAGATAATACCTACAGTGGCTGCACAGAATCTGCTGTAGCCTCAGGGTCACCCAAGGGTGTATCCCTATCTTTGACAGGCCTTAGGGTCATAACATGGTAGTTGAAACATGTTTTCATCTCTACATTCACCATATAGTAAATGGCACGTCATAGCCATGTTGTAGATTGTTTCCATGGTGACCATTTGTCAAATGTATGGTAGCCATGCATTTGCCATATGACTGCCCTGCCTGAACTTTTGCTTCTATGACTCATCAGGGACTCTGTTGGTCTTCTTCTTGTCCCCACCTTTCTCCTCCTAAATTGCTTCCCTCTATTTAGGAGGCATGTGCAAAACTGTCTGAAACTTTGTTATGAAATGTTGGTTATGAAATTGTGCTGTATGGTAAGCACCTATACTCCAGGTGTGTAATGGTAGCATTAGCCTGGCCACATGGTTGCCCTATGGTCCTCCTTTGGATACCATGCATCTGCTTTCATATTTGTATAAAGTTACGGCTGCTGGAGGAACACTTAATGACCATTACCATGTGTAATCACTTCTAAGGTACTACAACAGTGGCAGTTTTTCTGTCTCTCCACAAATTTAAAATATCCCGTACAGCTACCGTAATATATGTGGCTGCTACATGTTTTGTAACCATGGAAATGCTGCAGTGGCTCTATGATTTCTTCAGACCGTAGATATTTTAGACCGCATGGCTGGCATGGTAAATGTGACTGAGACATTAGTGATGATATGTCATGTTGGCAGTACTAGTGCATGCATACCTGGATCCATGACTGATGATGTCAGGAGTCAGTTGTGAAATTGCCTCCCAGATCCAATGTTTCGCTAATGTACATTGTACATACAGCAACAAAAACCTTTAAATGATACTTTTTTCTCATGGGTTGCATCATTCATTGAACAGAATTCAGCAAGTATGCTTGACTTCGAGCATCCCAGTTATGGTCTTAAAGTCTATACCACACTGAATGATATATTAAAGTGCAAAGCAAAATGTTGTATTGAGATATCACATTGAACTTACAGCTAAACAGAACTTATATTTCTGTTGATGATATGTCACATTGGCAGTACAGAAAGTGGTGGTACCATTTAATGCTGTCTATCATATTTCATGTTGTCCAAACTGTGTTAACATCTGGCAAAGTACCATTCAGTGCTGTCGATGGTATTGTATGTTGGTTTGGAGTAGGCTAGGGTCTTTGGCATTTCCTGTTCTCCACAGAGGGTGACATTGTACCATTTTGTGATACAGGTGATATTCAATATATTGACAGTGCAGAGACTGCTATAGTCCATCATCACGCAATGTTATTGATGGTATCTTATATTGTCCAAGCATCTGGCAAATCACCATTTCATGCGGTATATGGTATTGCATAATTTTGGTTGTGCAGAAATTGGCATGTTATCATTCAACACTGTATCTATAAGCCATGGTATCTCCTATTGGCCATGCAGAAACTGGCATATTGCCATTCAACACTGTATCTACAATGTAGGCATGTGATATTTGCTATTGGCCATGCAGAGGCTGACATGTTACCATTCAATGCTGCATCTATAGGCACATGGTATTTCTTATTGTTTGTGCAGAGGTTGGCATTATTATATGCTGTCTACAGTAGACGAGGAGGTTATCTGCCTCACCTGTACTTAATCCTGTCAGCTGATATCTGAAGTCACAGCACGTAACTGTACAGGATGCGTGCATGATCAGTATGCATTCTAGTTAATTACCAGCATCCCCAGGTAGGAGTCATGTGGATGTAGTTTGTGTGGGTGTATAAAACCATATGTCTTTCCCATCATACCATAATTCCCCTCCAAGTCCTTTGCTGGATGTTAATGATCCCAGGGTGTTGTTTTAATTAACGTTTATCCTTTAAACCTTTGAGGCACACCTGAAACAGAACTTAAATTGTCTCAAGTTAAAATGTGTCACTTATGAGGTTGGGTCATATTGGAAGAAAGATAAATGATGCTGTTCTTTATTGATATTTATGGTACTCTTGGCTGCTCATTAATGCAGTGTTGACCATCTGGGATATATTTTATTTGCATTGCATATCACTTACATGTCTCAGCTCAGCAACTACACTGTAGTGTACTATATTGTAATTTCTGTAATGTCTGATAATTCTGTCAGCAGTGACTGTGATTAGTACAGTTTATACTCCCTTTATATTGCAATTGGAAAACACTATTGTGAAATAATCTATCTTTGTATTATCAACTGCAGAGGTTAAAAGTTCTAGATTTCATTAAGTATATACACTTTAAAAAGTTATAACATTGATGTGCCTATCTCATTCATTGAAACCATACAAGGTGAGATGTTGCTGTATTCAGAGTGGTTCACCAAATTAAGTTTTAAATCTTTCTCAAAAATTTGAGTGGAGTTTTCGAGTGAACTCTCTGATTTTTCCCCCAATTTCTTTCTAGTTTGCATTACAAGTTTTATGGTATATTAAGTATTATTACTTCCTTGGTCAATGAGAGGAAGGTGTAAGATGCCCATTTTATCTTTGAACACATCATCTCTTGAATGGTAGTTTTGATTTCAATGTAATCCATTTCCATAAAGTCAATATCTCAATAAGTCTCTCAGCCTTGATTCTATTTCTACCGTTTACCATAATTATGCCCGAAACTTCATCACACAAAACTAGACCTCTTCCTTCGTTCAACCTGCAACAATATGTTGGCTCTTTGGCAGTATAATAGCAAGCATTCAACGAGACAGATTTTCATCTTTAGTTCAATTCACATTGGCTGTCATCATGTGGCAAAATGTATTATTGCCATTTCGTACACCTTCGGTCGCTGAAGGGCATCTACATCAGTTGCAAAGAATATATACTTCATAATACTTTATAAAATATAGCAATTAAATGCTGCAGTAATCACACAGTGAATGCACAGCATGTTTATGTGTTGTGGCAGTGTAATTTGAGACTGAAAGTGTAATAGTCTATGTTGCTGATTGACGAAGATAGATACGAGGTCCCTGGATGGACTTGTCAGAGTCCTCACTACACGAGTAGACAATAACATCATGACAATGCGCATAGGAATCACCAAGGAAAGCCAAGCCAAGATAATCATTTTGAATCTTTAATTGAGAAACCTGAAGAGGAACCAGCAAATATTACTCTTAAGTAATACTTTTTAAAGATGCTCTCAAAACATGTAAGGGGAACATTTTTTTTTTATGATCACATGTCTAACATTGCATCATTGCAACATTGCATTAAAAAGATACTTTATGTAGTGTGTGTGTCACTTGTACATTGGAAAGAATTGTTATGTGAAAAGAATTGTTCCAGTTTTCCCACCCCTGCCACAATTAACAAGATGTGAGTTCAACATTAAGGTACAATTCTTCTAGATGATGGTGTCTTAAGTCATTTCAGCATTTTTGGATTGAATCACTGAATGATTTAACCTCTTTATCTACTGTATCAAACTTGTAAATGCACCGATCATGTTTGTTTGTACGTAAAATTAATTACCTTCTTGTGTGTTTTGCCATTTGCAGTGTTTGTATGGAAGTTACGTTCACTCAGCGATTGTGCCGACATTCCATAGGAGAAGTTACTGGCTTCTTCAGGTGAGTTGAAATCTTTTCCCTGGTCCCTTCTTCCCTCGGCTTACTCATGGGAATCTAACATGAACTAAGAAAGTCAAAGCAAGCAACTAGGCCATTTATCAATTTGAATGACATTTTTAAGCAAGCATTATGTAAATGCTCAAAGCAGTGATGGCTCCGTCGTGACGGTCCTCAGGCGTAGCCAATTGATGTAAATTTAGTTAAGATGAAGAATATTAAGTCAAATGGCAGAGGAACAAGGTAGTTATAAGCTTCATCAGGAAGATACATTAAAATCAAAACAGCCACAATCAGGTAAGAGAAAAGTAAGAATACCCTCTCAAAAAATGAAAGAAAAAAGAAAACATTAGATGTTGCATAAAACAGTTAAATACAATTATTCTATTTTTGTAAAGGAGTACTGCTTGTAAAAGCCTGTAGTTTCCTTGGTCTCCTCCACCTAATTGTTTTATCTCATTTTGTTGGCTGTTTTGTCTGAAGTGGGAAATCACTGTGTCATTTTAAAATCTTTTTCAGCTTGGCAGTAAGTAAAGTATACGTTTCAGCCTATGAGAGTTAATGGGGCAAGTATTGTGGGCAACAAATTTTCATTTTATGGGCTAGTTATTGTATATTCCACGAGGATAGGGTTTAAGGGTAGATGCAACGTAAAGTATTCTTTGTTTTGTGTGCGTGGGAGGAGGGGAGTTGAAGAAAGATGATGGAGAAAAGTTGCTGGAAACCTTTTTGATACAACAAATAGTAAAACTGCTGCCCTCAGTATTTTTAATGAGTACCACATATCTAAGAGTGGTGAAGGGGTGACTGAATGGATGAAATGAGATGAACTCCAGGGGTGAAAATCTCCTCATTTCTCGTGGTTGCAAGGCTGATGTTTAAAGCACTGTATGTTTCACTGCTGCAGTTTTGCACACTTCTGATATAGCATACCAGCAAGAATAGCATCTGATTGAAACAACAAATTCTTGATGATCTTTAGCAACGACACAAATGAATCTTTCATACTTGCTTTGCTTTAAAGTAAAAAATCAATTTTGTGAGAGACTTTCTCAATATGCCCATGATGGCTAGAGCTCTTCTTTCAAGTAACTCAAGAACAAAAAGTTCTTGATGATCTGACAAATCCAGCTCATCCAGTCACTTAATGTATTTACATTTACCTCCATCTTAAAAAACTTAGAATCCATCAGGGAAGCTGTTTGTTACATCATTTGCTGTATCTAGTGGTACTTTGTGCACATATTACTGGAAACCTGTAAGGTTTGATCAAGTTGGTTTTGTTTGATATTAAAAGCATTTTAGCAATGATGAATACCATGTGCAGACTTGGCTGCAAAAGTATTAGAATCCTTAGATTTGAATCTTACATGTTTGGCTTTAACTCGCAGTATGTCGTTCATTTACTTCATTGCTGATTCGTTGTTGTGTAAATATGTGTTCTGAGCTGTCCGTGGTAAAAGTTGGCACTGCCCTCTATGCCCATCCAATTACTTACCTCCTCAGACTGGTCAGTGAACTGAGTGATCAGCCCTCTGGAAATTAGATGTGATGGACAAGCATGCAGAACATGCCTGTGTTTATACTTAATACCACATAGCTGTTGTTACGGTATATGTGACTTATGAAAGATATTGTAAATAACCAAGTCAGATTATTTTGTAGGATCTTTCTGAAATGTTTGTGGACAGTTCCTTTCATAACTGAAAAAAATTGAGCATGAGTTAAAAAATAATTGCAAACTGAACATGGATGGTGTATGTGGGATGATACATGTTTGAATGGATGTAGAATGGATGTAGAAAAATATTACTTACATGAAAAGGAAAAACACTGAATGAAAGCAAAATTTTACTCATTTATGATTTGCCAATATGTAAGTTACACTGTACTCACTGAAGTCACTGCACCAAAGATCTGCCTCCCTTTTCCAAGATAGTCTCTGTTCCACAGATACACAGATCAAAAGAAAATAGCAACATTGATTTCAAAGCATTTCAAATTGTTACCAGTCTTTACTGGAGTGTAGCATTTGGCTGTGCCCACAGTGCATAGTAATGTTGTGGGTCAAGAAAGCTCATGCCAAGGTGTGTGCTCAAAATTACGATTGGTCATTGTGAGGTAATGCTGGAAGATACTGTACCGGTGACTAGATTTGGCCATGATCCCTCTAGCTAAAAAAATTTGTGGGCATTTTGAAAAGTAATTGCTATATTTAATTTTAGGTAAGTGATATTCATGTTACTGTCATTGTTAGATAGTGACAGCTGTTGAATGCTTGCTTTTTGTTCTTGAAGATCCAACTGGTCTCTTCCCAGTCACCACTTTTTAAGTCCTCTAATACTCACGTTAAGATTAAGACATCAATTGAAATTGTTCAAGGTTGACAAATATAGCTATGACATTTCACGATTATTACATCTTCACATAATAGTCGATTGTGTACCTTTATTTGGCTGTCTTTGTTACATAAAATACTTTGTGTGTTATGCTCTTTTAATTTGTCAGTATTTGCTTTGTGTTTGTGAAGATCCAAACATTGGCATTCCATTCATTTATCTTCTGAGTCGTCCAGTTTTTTAGTCAAGGTTAAGATGACATGGTCAACCCTGGAAAAATAGTAGTGATGTGTTGTTTAATTGCATTTTGATTCCTTGCCGAAGACAAAAGGAATCTATGCGATGGCAATGGCATTTACATGTGTGTGTATGTGTGCGTATATGTGTACATATATGTGGGTATATGTGTGACACCTTGCTTATAAACATAATATCTTAACAAGGGTGTCCTTGACTGATCTCATACTTGGTGTTTGGGTTGGTTATGTTGAGTAGATGATCCCTATTGTTTTTGTGTAAGTCAAAGTCATTTGAGGTCACCAGAGGTCAAATTGTGAAACCCTTGAAAACACTTTATAAACACTATATCTCAAGAAGCATAGCCTTTACTACTGTCGTAGTTGGTGTGTAGGTTGGTCATAATAAGTAGATGACCCTTCTACTAATTTTGGTTGAAGTCAAAGGTTGTTTGAGGTCACTAGAGGACAAAATATGAAAACCTTGTAAACACATCTCAAGAAGGGTATATCTTTACTAATGTCATACTTAATGTGTGTATAGTGTGTGTAAGTCCTAGTGAGTAGATGATCTCTGTTGTTTTTGGTGAAGGTCAAAGGTCACTTGAGGTCTACAGAGGTCAGATTGAAACCATGTAAACATGGTATCTCCAGAAGTGTAATCTTGACTACTGTAGTTTCATACTTAGTTTGTGGGTCGGTCATAGTGAGTACTAGATGATTCCTATTGATTTTGGTGGAGGTCTAATTTCATATGAGGTCATTAGAGGTCAAATTGTATACACATAAAATTTCTTAGCACACACAGTTGTCAAAAGAGTTTAGTGTTGGCAAATTGCTCTAACCAGAAGGATGTGGTGTTTGAATTTCAAAAATTGATTAGTAGTGATTGTGATTAGCCACCTGATTGTGGCTGTTGTGATTTTAATGTATCTTCCTGATGAAGCTTATAACTACCTTGTTCCTCTGCTATTTGACTTAATATTCTTCATCAGTTGGCTACGAATGAGGACCGTCATGACGGAGCCATTGTTGCTTTGAGTATTTACGTAATGCTTGCTTAAAAATGTCATTCAAATGGATAAATGGCCTAGTTGCTTGCTTTGACTTTCTTAGTTCATGTTAGATTCCCATAAGGAAGGGGGAAGAAGGGACCATGGAAAACTTCAACTTTATGTAAACTTTTGGTAGCACTTTGTAAGTAGATGACCTCTGTCAAATTTTGATGAAGTCAAAGGTATTATGGGGTCAGTAGAGGACATAGCATGAAAACCTTGTCAACACAGTATATCAATGAGGGAAAGTTGCTTGAACTTCCAAGTTGGTATGTAGGTACACCATTGCGAGCAGATGATCCCTATCCTTTTCCAGGTAGGTCAAAGTTCATTTGAGATCATTAGAGGAGAAACCCTGAACACATATTAAGTAAGCTATTTCAGCTGCTGAAAGTTCAAACACAAAGTTTCAGTTCAAAGTTTTATCTTGGTTGCTCTTGATGAGTAGATATCTGTCATGTTTCAGAGAGATCAAAGGTCACACAAGGTCAGTGAGGTCATAGTTTAGAAACCGTGTAAACACTGTGTCAGGAAGGAAAGGTTACTTGAACTTCATACTTAGTGTAGGTTGTCCATTGTAAGTAAATGATCCCTATTGTTTTTCATGGAGTTCAAAGATTATTTGAGGTCACCAGAGGTGGAAGTTTGAAGTTTTGAAGGAAGTTTGTGCTGGAACTTCCCACTGGTAACATTGACAGTTTTTGATAAGTGGATGATGCCTGTCTTTTTTTTATGATGGTCAAAGGTCACATGAGGTCAGTAAAAATCTTACTTTGAAAACCTTGCAGACATTATCTCAAGTAGTGTAAGGTGAGTGAGCTTCAAAACTGGTATGTTAGTAAATCCTGTCCTCATTATAAATATTGGCAAGGAATCACAAAGTCCTTTGAGATTCTGGATTTACTTTGGTTTTAAAAAAAGGTCTTTAAGAGGAAAACAGTATTCTCCATTTAATGTCTGAAATTTGTAGATCTATGTTAAAATCATTGAGTTCATGACCTTTACCGTAGAGATTTGTATATACAGCAAATTTGACATTTGTGGACCTACTTCTAAATAAGAATTGTATAATATTTTGGAGAAGTCAATTGTCACATCTTGTGTTCACTGAAATGTAATAGGATGAAACATTCCCTCCCACTCTCTGCTCCTTGCCAAAAGTAGATGTTTAATTTGCAGATACGGTTGCTTGATAGATTTTGCTCTCATTTTCTTTTAACTTATGAAAAAGCTCATTTTTATACACCTTATCCAAACAATCACTGAACATAGCTCTTTAGATTTGTCACCTTTTCTAAGCAATCAATGAATGTCCCAGTTGTCAACAAGTTTCTTGTCAAGGTTGAGAAAATACTTTGTTTTAGTCACTTTAAGTAAGGTAACTTTGTCGTCTCACACAATTCCAGATCTTTCGTTGGTGTCTTGAACTTTCTACCCATTTGTGAACTACCTTGATTTAGAGATATTTGTCATCCTTTGTTACCACAATTTTCATCAAGACTTGAGTTCAGTTCTTCATATCAGCATGATTTTGTAGCAAGAAGCTCATATGTTCTTTAAATTCTTGTGTTCTGTTTTTCGTTTTGATGTGGTCCCTTTCTCCACTGGTTGCTTTGTTCAAAATGATTGTGTTTGGAGAAAGAAGATATTGGCAAGGAATCACAAAGTCATTTAACATTCTGACTTTTTCCTGTCTCCCCCCCTGCTTCATTTAGTTGTCATGAATATGTAAATGAAGATTCTGTTCTATTTTACTCTTTATGTTACAGAATCCAGACATTGTTTTAGTTCATTATTTAAATGACTGGCAACCTCATGAGTCGAAGGGTGGAGCAGAAGACTCGTTGCTCTTCAATCCTGCCCTTGATGGCAAACAGTGGAAATCAGAAGAACTCTTAGCCCAGATACAGCCCATGTGTGAGTACAAAAATTGCCATTGGTCTAATGTTTGGAGTCCATGGACCTTACATTTAACAATTGTTTTATTTTGCATCTCATCTCACCCTTCCAGTGACCTCACATGCGTGTAAACTGTGTATGTGTACAGTATCTCTCCCAAGTTTGATTTGCAAGCTAACTGTCTGTGAGGGAAGCCTCTCATGGGTAGCATTGTATGCTGTATGCATTTTAATAATCTCTACCATTGCATACTGTAGGTGTGCCAGTCACATGTACCATGGTATGCTTTTGGTGTGCCAAGCATTGATACTATCATACTGTATGCTGGAGGCATGCTAATTGTCTGTACTACTGTATGCTACAGGCATGCCAATTGTTGACCAGAACGGTACAATGATCATTAAACTCTACCTCACTGTAGTGTGACTTACTGTAGATTTGCATGGGATTGAATTTAAGGCCACCGTCCGTAGTACTGTTAAGCTGTTGCTTTTATTTTCTCCATAATTTCATGCAATTAGTGGACTTCCCTTTTAGCATCCTCTTGACATTGAATATAGCCTGATGGATATCGAGCCTTTTCTTTTTTTTTGAAAGTTAATTACATTTTTCTCCTGACATGAGGCAATATCTACCATATGGAAGCATTTGGCTAAAATTTTTCTTGGTTTGTCTCGAAAGACTGTATTGCAAGAATGGGATTTTGGTTGTGGGTCGCCTCACATAGGAGCAAATCAACCTTTACAAGTATTGAAGTGGAAAAATATCTTCTCCAATCCAAGCCAAGGTTGTAATATCTTTGCTTTCCTCGTTTGCTGTTTTTTTATTTTCGTTTCATTCCCTGGGGATGTTTGATGGGGTAGTTTTACCTCAGTTTAGATGTAATTACATCATGCTGGTTACTTGCAACTCTCAGAAGGAGTAAAGCAAACCGGAAAAGGTAGTTGGCAGTTCATCCTTTTTGGAAAATGCAAAAGGAAGATGAATATTTCATTTGAAGAGACTTCACTAGTTTCAAGTGATAAGTAGTTGGGAGAAGAGCTCCGAAGACCTTTCCTTTGTGTGGAGTTTGTTTTCCCAAATAAGTCATAAAAGTGCTTCATGCATAGACTATGATGTAAAGTGACAAAAGTAACAAAATTTTTGCAAAGAATATTCTGCAGTAAAGTTGACAGAAAACATGGATTGCATTTAATTTGTTTTTTGTTTAACTTTTAACTGTGAGACTTACTTTTGGGGTTAAATTGTGTTTTTTTTAAGGGGCAAGTTTATAATTCCTGCTGTCAAGGAGTGGCGATAGTTGTAACGGATTACTTACCAGTAATTGTGACAATTGTGAGGATTCAATTAATCTTGCTCAGTACTTAAGCTGCAATTTCTCAACTGGGAAACTTTATCAATCAGTATTTAACAAAAGTTGCTAATTTTTAAACTATAGTAAGGCAGTTTCACTGCAGAAGTATCTCAAATCTTGATTTTTTTAACAGATTTGTGGTTGATTTTCTACTTTTGCTGAAGTTTTCATCTGTATACCTTAGGCTGTGACAAGTTGTTGCTCTCAAACACCCACAGCAGTTCTTCCGCTGCAGCTAGGCCCATGTATCCTTCATTTCCAAAGTTTCACTGGCATTTATCATTCCTATGGAAATTTTCCACCCACTCACAGCATTTTCCTTTGATGAATGCTTGAAAATTACGGCATATGACTGTGATCAAGATGCATAATGTTAACATATTTTGTGTCGAAGATCAACTTCTGACTTTCACATTGTTTACAAATAACTGAAAAATATCCCAAATATTTTTCATATTATACATTAGCTCCTTGCAGAAGACCTTACAACCAGTCTTACAGATATACTGTACTTTACCAGTTTTCCCTGACATAGGACATACTTTGGTGATATGATTGGTTCATTGTTAACCAGAAGTTCCTTGCAAAGATTGTTAAAATCGTTTGGTATACTCTTTGAACATTAAACTCATTCGTCGTAAACGTTGTAATTAGCTGTATACATAGCACAAATGTTTTGGTGTAGCCTAACACATAATAACATTGCAAATGTCACACTGTTAGGCTTCTTTGTAAAGTAGTAAATGAAACTGGCAACTGTTTCATGAGTGTCAGCAGTCCATGAATAAATGTATCAACCAATCAATCACTCAATCATTCAAATCAATCAATCGATCAATCCATTCATCCCATCCATCCATCCATCCATCAATCAATCAATCAATCAATCAATCAATCAATCAGTCAATCATTCAGTTTCTTTAGGTTCATGTATTGGATTGTACTAGTGCCTACTTAAGTTATTATTTCACATTAAAATTGATAATCAGGGTTTTTCTGTTCTTCTCAATCTGAGACTTTATCGCAAGGTCAAACAAAGGACACACACGACTCAAGAAATGTATCATATGTTTCTGTAGTCCTTCCTAGTCTGACAGGTCTTGAACACTGAGATAAACAGTACTAGGGCATTTATTGTTCAAGAAAGATGATATTTATGATCACATCACTGCAAGAGTTAGCCTAGCATAACAACATTTTTTGTTCGCAATTTTCCTCAGAAGATGATGTTAAACCCAGCTGTGCTCTCTAGCAAACTCCTACATTGTTTCAAAAAGAAGTAACTTATCTGTATGTTTGTTTTTGAGAAACTATATAGTTTGCTTGTGGTGATGATGATAAAACACTTTGACCAAAATAAAAGCCAAAGAGTATCAAACAAGAACTGACTAGGTTTTTCCAAAACACTGAGTAACAGCTGTGATGTCACGTTTTGAAGTTGATTATCCCCCCCGTAACTGTGAGAAGTGAGTAATAGACTACAGTATAAAGCATCCAGCAGCACTAATGTCAGTTCAGTTGTCACTTTTACTTTTGTAGGGAGGATGATCATGGATCTCTCGTAAGGGCCAGTTTTCCTTAAAAAAAAATTTTTTTTTGAAAAATTTATATCCTCTTTTGTTTAGCATGGCCTGAAGGGAGGCGATGAGTGGTTGTACTGTGTTACTTCGTCTGTAACTTAAATGAAAAGTGAATAGATTGTAATGGGTGTGTGCTCTTCTCTGATGTAAACATGCACAGGAAGGGGATTGAGAAGTTTAGAAAGAGTTTACTTGCTTCACAAAACCATAGACAAGTTAACAAATTGGCAAATTTTGATGTGTCCTTCTCAAAACAAGGGATGTGTTTAGACTGAGGTTGAGATTGCTTACCATCTTTTTTTTTTTAATTATATATCCAGTGGAATATGACTGAAAGTCAAAGATTATGTAGAGCATATTTTGTGGATATCGAATTGAAATATTTTTGTCGTCCTCTCCAAGACATTAAGTTTTCAGTAGATCCTTGTAATTTAAGTTTACTGTCTGTTTTATTTGTGGAGTATTAAGTGATTTATGATGGGTTTCCGGTGCAAAACTATTTGAGACAAATGCATTGTCTCAGAAAGGTCGTGGTTCTGAAAAAACAGCTTGTTTTTGTGATCATATTAATTTCTGAATTAATATGATTATTGTGACCTGCTAAGGCTGTTCACTTTATTCATATAGTGGTGGGCTAAATGCTATGGCTGTGTTGTAGTGTGAATGAAGGCACTGTTAGTGCTGTGTACAGTTTCACAACAAGTTTGATTAATTTCTCTCCATTTCTTTGTGAAATTGTTGGCTGTCAGTCTTCCTTTGATTCTAGCCATCCCACCATAGTCTTCTGAGTAGTCCCTGATGTAAGTCCAAGACTACTAGCTCTTTGTGCTACCATTGCTAATAGAGAGGCATGTCTCTATTGTTAATGCATTACCACTGTGCATCTCATGGAAGTGGCATGAGTCTGCCATATACATGGAGTCTATTCTAACACACCTGTTGTTGCAGTTACTATGGTCCAGCCACTGCTACTGCTACTGTCATCAGAAGTGGCTTTCATTCAGGGGGAAGAATTCTTGATCTTTTGGTACTCTGTTGTAAAGTTCATAGTGCCAGTCTTGCTTCTGCAACACTCTTTATGTATTAGCTAAGGATACATGCCGAGAAAGTTTGATTCTACATGCAGTCATAGTTGCTGTAGAAGCATTCTACCACTGTTACAATGGATGGCAGTACCTACAGTAACTTGAGGACTATGCACACAAACTCATAATACTACCATCAGTACACATTTCCTGTGTGTGCATATACAAACCAGATAGCTGGCATTGAATAGTCATCAGTTTCAGAACTAATCAGTACTATCACAAGCAGAATAAAGTTCCTGATGTTGTTAAATTTTTACCTTATGTATCTCTGTCACCCCCCCTTCTAGTCCGTTCATCCTCCAGTGGTCTCACCTTCCAAACATACACTGCTACCTCTAAATAGTGTGAATGAATTCTTAAATCTGCTCAGATTCTAGCTTTGTATCTCATCGTGCTGTGGCAGGGCCTGCTTCATAAACCATTGAATTTACCTCGCCCCTCTTTATCAAAGTAATCTCACTCAGTCGGTGTCGAAAGTCACCTTTGAAGGAAGTTGGTGAATAAGGTTGAAACATTTGCACAAATAGAGGAGTGTCTGTTTGTCCATTGTCAGGAAGTAAACAACCTCTCCTGAAATGTTGCTAAATCAAAAGTTACTCAACCCTTAAATTTACACAGCAAGTCAAATATTGATGTACAAACTTTGAAAAGATTTTGGTCCAGTTTGTGATTCATTGATGGTTTGTTTTCGCATCTTGGTAAAAGGGATGTTTGAACTCTAATTGTAATAAAAGTGTTCAACTTTCACTGACTTTTACAGGAATGCTTGAAAACTTTCCAGATTTTGGTGAATTACACATACTGTGTATGTGCATAATTATAAATTCAGGTATTTCCAGTTACTTGTTGTTTCAATTCTGTGTATAGTCATGTGCACTGAGCTAGTACTTAATCACTTAATTTAGGACAAGTCTAACAATGCTTGCTATTCGAAAATCAGAGATTTTGTGATTTACATATTCACGATTCTTGCTTCTGTGTTTGTTTGCTTTACAGTTGTTGGGTTGAAGTTGAGAGTCAATGGCAGTACTGAGTCAATTACAGTAAGTGTTCTGTAATTATTAACACACTGAGTTACATTTATTTCTGTTGACACCTCAATATTTGTCAGAAAGTCATACTTCTTGAGAGCAAAGTAAACTTAAAAGACTCCCTATACTCCAATACTATATTACTGCATCAAATGTAAAGTTTGTGTTTTTTGGTAGTATTCTATCAACTGTTAACAAAGAATGTGACATGCTTGATTTCAGACCTAATAGTTATTGCTTGGTGATTCTTACAACTGCCATGTTTTAGTAAATTTCAGGGAGGGTTGTTGATGTTATTTGAAATGATCATGCAGCATTAATTTTTGAAGAAAATAATACGTGCATTGTTCATCACAGTGGTACAATATAAGATCCATTGAAGGGACTTTATTCCTATTTGAGAGATGCATGGCTTTGCTTGTCTTCTTGACAAGTGTATTTTCACTTCAGCACCACTCTCACATGTTAGGAGGGCAAAGGTTTAGTTTACTCCATATCAGGGAAGCTAGTTTTGAGAGATGTTTAAGTTGTGATTTGTTTGTCCTTCACAGGGGTCTGCTTCTCTTGAAGCATTAGTGCAATATATGCTTGATGAGCAAGCTAAGGCTGGTCACCTGACTAATCATGTGACCAATGAATCAGGGAGTAGCAGCACTTGTTCCTGCCAGAAGAGTAAGGGGAAGAGAAGAAACTCATCATCCAAGAATGAAGGTTTGTCTTCAGATTGAATAACATGAAAAAGACACAGGCTTAATTTGGTCTCATTCATGCTATTAAACTAGGTGTAGTTTCCCATGGATTTAATGGACCAGTAAGAAGGTTGTTGCTTGTGTTTTTTGTGTATTAGGTAAAACTATCCAATAAAGTTTTTTATCTCAGCAAATGATATGGTTTTGTCTGCTATGTACTCATGTGCTCATAATTTTTTTTTTTTTTATTATTGTACATAAATTGATGGCTCCTAAAATCACACCATCTCTTGCAGTACCGTCAGATCAGTACTGTCAGATAATCTACAAATTTGAAAGTCATGATAGGCAGTCTTGTTGGGCTTGTCTGTATTTAATGATCATGCTCCACCAAGAGACCACACACTGAAACGACCTCACACAGAAACAAATCATTAATCTGAATAATAATATGATATTCTTATTACTAGCAGTATTATCCACACCAAGTATAGAGATAGTATCTCTCCTTCTTTTGTGATGCATTTAAGAGACAGCTACAGGGTGGCATCTTTGCCTAATCTTGAACCTAATGATTGATAAGTGTTGGTTTTCTTAAAGGAAAGTGCTCTTATGAGGTACTTATGGCAGGTTTAATAGGGTTGATGCACTCCTTACATAAGTTCATCAGACATGGTTGAAGATTACTTCTGACTTTTCTTCCCTCTTGTTGACAGAATTGATGAAAGTCAAGTCTTCAGGTTTAATAGTTCTTTTCCTTGTGCCCTCACACTCTCACAATAAATACGACCACTTGAAACGTACTAAAATCGAAGCCACAGTGGCTTTTGAATCAAATTTATTGGCTGTAGAGCTTTTGTTCGATGTTTTGAAATCAAAAGTGGTCAAGTGAATCTTGTGTCATCTCAGAAAGTTGAAGGTTTGATAATTAAAACAAATCCAACTGGAAAGACCACTTGAGGGTACTAAATGTTGATCAAATATATTGCCACTGTTTTGGTAGAGTTAACAATTGTTTTTACTGGCAACAGAGTTGTATGTAAGGCTTCATTGTGTATGCTAATGGTTTAAAAACACTGCAATATCCGGACATCAATAAGACTGTGGAAAAATATTGTTCAGCTATCATGCTGTCATTCACCTCCAGCTGTATGTAAAAAACTCTATCCCCCACAACATCTGCACTCTTGATTTCCATGCATGCAGTGAGTGCCAGTAGAACTTAACCTAGCAACATTCAGATTTCTGTATTCTTCTTTATGTAATGGAAAGGTCATGTCCTACAACTGTTTAACCCATGTCCATGGAAAGTAATGGAGAAATGACTGCATAAACATTTTTAATAAAATTAAACTAGTATGAGCCTAGTGAATCAACGTCTGCACTGTAAATTTCAAATTAATTTTGTACGTATTTGTACATATTAGTACTATTGCATTGTGGAACCATTTTACCTGTTCCTTTCACCATATGCTTATCCAATATCTATTGAGCCATATTGCCTCTGTTCCATACCATTATCCGTAGTGATTACACTTTTGAAATATTAAGGAAACAAATCTCTTCATTGCACCATGACTGTAGGTATTACACACTGTGGATAATTCATAACCTACAATCAACTGCACATTATTTGTTCTTTGGTTTCTTAATGTGTGATGTGCCATAACTTCATCTTACCAAGAGTCTGCTTGTTTGCATAATGTTCCCGAATCACCACACTATGTGTTCAACAGTGATGTTACACATATATATACAAAACACTGACTTGTAACCAAGCCATAATTTACTATGCCGCGGTGTTTCAGAAGATGGCCAGGTGTTAGGGCCTAGTCTTGTTGATAGATTGCAAAGATTTAAAGAAGAGGTTCCACAAGGGATAATACTTGTCTCCATAGAAGTTTGCAGAATTGGCTAAAGTTTTTTTTTTTGAGACGAGCCATTCAAAGTGTAGAAGCAAAATCGCAATCTGAAAAAAACAAAGAACTTCTGGTGTTCATGTTTCACTCTTTACCTGTTGAAGGGGCTCATTTAGTTGAGATAGTTTATTCTGTAACAAGTTTGAAGGAAACCATTGCATGCCAATANNAAAATGTGAGAAATTGTAATATTTGTGAACAGGGATTGCCTATGGTTAATACCTTATGTGTAGAAGTTTGTGGTCACAGATTTGCAATGAGTTAAACTTGTCATTCTTTGCCCTGCCATTGTTGATGTGTCTTAGATATTCAGAACCACTTTAGTCTGACCATTTACCATCAACATATAAGATTACTCAACAGGTGTGAAAAATTTCATGAAATTTGCAAACCAACTCAATGAGTCCCTTTAAGTGTAATTAAACTATGAGTATATTCTAAGGTAAAGCCACAAGAGCTAGTTGAAATTAACCATTTGTTGACATTTCTACATGTTTTAGTAATTGAGTCACATTCTCTTTGCTTGCAGGTGAAAGTAATCAAAAGGGTTTGTCATCTTCCCATCAAACTAATCCTGAAATCCAACCTACATTCACCTTGGAACCACAAAAGCCGACACCATCACAGAATAAAGTAGTACCCTCGAATATCTTCGTCAGCTGCCTAAGACAATCAGAACATTCCTCTTTGTTTCCCTCCCTGCAAGCCGGTAGCAGCTCCAATCAGTCTCTCTCTGCATCCCAGACGGTACTAACCAGTAGTGTTCCTACCTCTTCTTCATCTGGCAGACAGCATGCGTCACACATTATTCAACCAAACAGGACTCAACCAGATGCCTTAGTATTTCAAAACAGTTCAGGTGCTGTACTCCAGCAGGGCCAGTTCAGCTCTGCCTCCCCTGTAACTATGAGAGAGTTGAATCATCACCTGCCTGCCACCCCTTCAGGAGAAGTGCAATACAGGTGTGTTCCTTACAACCCTCCGAGGGTCACCACAGAGGAAAGTGAAGAACTTGTGAAGTTAGTGGAAGAAAGCCCGCACTTGAAGACAGCTAAGAATAGATTTAAAAATCAGAAACCCCCCGAGAATAGCGTGAGGTTACCAATGGAGGTGATGGATATTCTTCAATTAAATGCAATGAATGGAAGACCGCCTGGTCAGGTCAATCAGCCCACTATGCTGCCACAGTTTTGCCACCTACCTCCCGACAACCAACGGGCAAATCCATCTGGAATCTCACCAAAAACTGGAATAGCTACACACAATGTCCCTGATGGTGTTTCTGAGGGGACTCTGTCTACACCCATTGGTAACCATGGGTTACGCATGGACACATCTTCTGTTGGCACATCTGGCTCCTTGACACCTTCTGAGAGTAGTGTTAATAAGGTTCATCCACCAGTTAGTTTCAGCAATATAGAGACCTCCAAGTGTACCCCTCAAGTGACTGCTGCCATGAGCCATACCCCATCTGTATCTGCACCCCAATTCAGTTGCATCGATACAGGAGAAACATCCCACGTGCAGTCGTCTCCTCATCGGCAAGATGATAAACCAGGGATCAGTGATCCTGAAACCATGGACACGTTTCCCAGTCCTCTGGGCATAGATTTTGACCCTTTTGATATCTTGAAAAACACCTTGAACCTGGAAGATTTAGATTCAGAAGTGCTTGATCGGAGTGGCATCGTGGATATCAACAGCCACGATGTGGCAGACATGGTCACTGAAGTCCAGAATGTCAGTAATCAGGTCTTTACAGGTAGAATGAATCCTGACTCTGGACACAGTTCAGTAGATTCCAGCGAAGAGTGTCTGTCAGGCAGGGTAGAAAATTCAACTTCTTCCTCATTTGTTGAAATAGCTGACTTCTCCCCTGAGTGGTCTTATCCAGAGGTAAAGTATTTTCTGGAGATATTTATCTCTAAATGTATGGATGTGATATGATGTTTCTTTAATGAGTAAAACCAGAAAAAAATCACCCAATTTTGCCTCTCATGAAAATTTTTTTGAAGTTGGAATCTCTAAACTGGAGTTGTGTGAACTAATGAGCAAAGTGAATATTCAGAAGCAGCATAGGCTTTCTGTGTTTGTGTAGTCCCTTTGATATTGATTAACAATTGTGATAGATATTGATCAAAAGTTTCTGAAGTGAACAGATAGCAGGAATTTGGTACTACATGAATATTACTGAGAAACAAACTTTTGTTTGAGGTGAATAGTCATAAATTTGCTTTTGCAATGAATCCTTACAGAGTTGCATTGTTCAAAACTGAAGGTCAGATGATCGTGAAATACTTAGTCAATAGTGAGCAGCTTTGTTAATGAATATATCTGACTAAACTGTGATAGAAAGAAAAATACAATTGGTGTGACAAATTTAATGAATCACGGGTCACATGTTGATCTAATGTCTAAAGAAGGCATTGCAGTGAAATAAAATTATCATCAGGGGTGCAGGAAGTTGGTCATCATGTTACTTTAATGAAGTGCAATGCAATCACTGCTGGATTGAATGTTAGAGAAAAGAACAATGACAAATATTGTATTAAACACAAGAAATGTCAACCATAAATGATTTTGATATTGAATCTTGTGTTGATGCTTGTAGACAAAGCTTTAAATTGGTGCATCCCACAAATAGAAAAAAGTCTCAAGAAGCTGGATTTTTGGGGAATTGGGAATCATTTGTTTGTAATGTGAGTTGCTATTTCCAGTTCCTGCTCTGTGTCAACCATCATATTTTCAACACAATTACAAAGCAAATCAATATGTCTGTGCAGCAAGTTGATGAGAAAGCATGCCTGGAGAGCAATGAACTTGCTCCTCTGTTTTTGAGACTTGATATCGACAGTATTTTCAAGTATCAGCAGTCGTCATTGCTCAAGAGTAGTGATGGTTTGCAGCAAGAGTTGAATTCCCCCTAATAGTGAGCTTGCTTTTAAGGAAAACTGTCAACTTCCTGGTGAAATGAAGGTGAAATGGGAGGTCTCGATTGATTCTCTGCTCCTCAGTTTTATTGATTGGAGTAAAAGTCTGCAAATCTCATGTTCATCTGCTATCCCTCTTTGCAAGTAGAAGGAATCAGGGTGACAGCTATGTTTCGTGCATATGAATATATAAGTGTTGTATGTTAAGTCTTGTAAAAGAAATACAATCCATGGTTACCCTTTATCTTGGTGCATTGTTGCTCTTGATGATTTCATTTGTGTTGTCATGCATAGAGGTTAAAGATCATATAAGGTCAGGAAGCTAACTCAAAAAGTGATAATGAAGTGATAGTGAAGTTGTTCACAGTTGTTCTACAAAGTCAAAGGTCATTCGAGAACACAATCCTCAAAAGTTAAAGGAGTTCTTCACCAACGCTTCTCATATCTGTAAAAAAGATTCAAACAGTTTTGTATGCTAGTCATTGTTCTTTTTTTCAGGAGATATCTCACAAAAAAAGGAAACTGAATTGCTTTAGTAAATAATCCAAGCACCAGCTTGGTGCTAGAAATCGGTAGGTTATGATGTAGCACTGACAAATCACATAATGTTGATACATGCTGTTGATGTTTATCTCACACTGTGGGTTGCAGTACTGTGCTGATCCTCTTATTTAGTGATAAAACCATACTTTCATCAGGGAGTAGCGTAAACCTACTTTTCAAAGCATTGTTAGGAGGGACCTAATTATTTAAGGATTAGTTGACTTAAATGATATTGCTCCGTAAACGATTTTGAACCGAAACTGACAAAATAAAAGTAAAGTACCTTTGAGCCAGTTACAGAGCTTATCTTCACTCGATCTTGTGGGTCTTAGATTATTAGCATATGATTAAAATTTCTGTCCATCTCAAGAACAGCTGCCCTGGTTTCATTTGTGCAAAGTATCTCACTGAAAGTAGAAATTCATGACATTTCCATAATCACTGAACTGAAGAGCTTTTGCATTGTAAAACCTAGCTATATTATGAAAAATGGAAAACAGTGTTTATCGGTACTACTTCAAACATTTTCAGGCTTGTACTGAAGCCCAACATTCAAAGCGGTATCTCGCATCGTAGGAATCATCCACCGGCAAAATCATCCTGTTCAACTAATGGAATGGTCAAACAGGTCTCTTGTTTGTGGAAAGTAAACTGGTCGTATTGTAAAATTTTCAGAAAGTTTTTCCACAGCAAAGGTGATTGCAGGTCCATACCGCAGTCTACACCAATTATTTGTAATTGGAGTACACAGGTAATTTTGTTCCAAGAGATGCCAAAGGTCATTTGAAAATCAGGAGAGGTAATCAGTCGAGGTAGTCAACAGAGGTAATTGATAGTGGAATTCTCTGGTAGGTGTATAATGGCACTCATAGAGTGATTCATGTTTTTCTGTTTGTGAAGACAGACACTGTAGTTCATGAAAGACATTTAACTTAGCACAAGTTCCTTCTCAGCTCCTCACTTCTGTATCCCTTATAAAAATTTCTCATGC
>VJOZ01009147.1:0-14805 GCA_009801055.1 Stichopus horrens | reverse complement strand
AACCTATTATTTTTTCCAAATTGTCTGAATGGCACCATTAAAGGCTATACTTTCTTTTGGACATTAAATTTCAAGGTTTTTGGTTTTTGAGTACACATGCTATCACTTTAATTGATATCTTTATGTTCTTAACATTCATCCTTGTAAATTATGAAGGCATTAATTTTATGCCACTTTGTGTGAATAGTGTAATGTGGTTATCATATCTCACATAGTGTGTACCTATAGTGCATGGTTAATTTTCTCTGACCAGTTTTTGTGGTGCCTTGTCTATTAACTAACAACTAACAAAGTCTTGCATGGCTTGAAGCAGATTTTAACCCTCAGTGAGGGTTGGTGCTAAAACCAACCCTCACTCCTTTAGGATGAATACACTTTACATGTACTGTATGTAATAGATACAATTGAGCAGAGTGAATTAACATTTTCAAAAGCATAATACAAGATGGTGTCCACAAATTTCATTACCAAATGTGATTACATTGATGTTACAAAAAGTACTGTACCTGAAAAATAGAATTTTGTTTTACATGCATACTTAGTCATATTCAAAGTAAAAAGGAAAAAAATAAACATGTTGTTGGCTGTTGATATTGAACAAATCATGCCATTGATAACACACAGTAGCTCCATCAGAATAGTATTATTCCATGAATTGTTTTATATGATGAAATATTGGCTGCACTACAGTTTACCAAAGAAAGATGTTTTGAATGTTCTCTGCTTTTGAGAAACTTCACCTTCATACAAAGTTATATCACCTTGCACAGCACTCTTCGAAGGTGCTTTAATTTTTTTTATTGATGCTATTTTATTGCTTTCATTTGCATCCCAGCATAATTAATATTTTATTTTGTAGAACCTTCCCAGCATGCATCCTTTGTTGGCCTTCCCCACCACAGCATGGTCCTTAATGGTTCCCAACCCTCCTCACCCATTAATGAGAGAGACGACCAGAATGTCAACAACTGCAAGCCAAATCTGAGTCCTATCATTTCAAATTCTGCTTCTAGCCAATCTGCAAACCCCACAAAAAGGACCTTCAAAAGTAGCAAGCACAAAAAAGGAAAATCTGTGAGACAGAAAGGACCTGCTCTAGTTGATGAAGAGAATTTTAATGTTAATGACAGATTTGATACTGATGTAAACAGTTTCAGTGATTTGGAGTCCATTGCCACTGAAGATTTTGAGAGAAAATTTGAAGAGTTTGCCGCCAGGACTCATTCACCCGACCGATCGATAGTTCACAGTGATGTTGCATCATCACCCGCTGCTAATGGCCGGCCAGCCCGGCAGGCAGATCATCATGGTTCAGCCGTCGAAGACCAGCTGAGAAAGTTGGTTCTCATGCAGAGCATTAGACCCAGGATTTCATTCGTGAAGGAAGAAGAGACAGCTCCGCCCATACCTCAATGTGAGGGCAAGTTACCCGAATACATGTATCTGAAAAAGGAGATCACTGAGAGTGACATTGGTTCGGATAGCATATGGACAGAAGATTATGAAGCACAGTACTGGAAAGCAGGCGTGATGATGGACAAAGGTGTGGTGGCAAATAAATGCCTATTTGACTATATTTGACTATTTTATTATCAAGTCTTGAAAGACTAATTCTCCAGAGATAAGGAAGGAATATTTACTCTTCATTTATTTTGCTAAGCGTGACGGAAAAGATTTTTTTACACTACATGTGAATGGTAGCAAGATGTGTTTCAATGCCAGGTTCTTTGTAATAAGCGGTAACCTGACTGCTGTAGGTCTTGCTTGAATTAACTCTCAACTTCCGTCTAGTAAAATTTGCTGTGTGCAATAAGTCATTTTAACAGAATAACTCTGCTCTGTGAGTTGAATCTCTTTTTGCCAGGTAGCAGTTTTCAAGTTTTGGTGACATTGTCAAGAAAATCCCAGTTTAGCATGTAGTGCTTGTTGTGTGTTTGTTTTTTTTTTCTCATTTGAAGGCAGTGGGGGGAAAAGGTGATATGTTATTGCTTGCTAATGAACACAAAGTCACTTGTGCAGTGAAATTGCTTTGTTCATATTCAAGAAAGTTTGCACTTCCTTGTTAACCCAAACAGCAAAATGTGTCAGTACGATGAATTATAAACAAAGTTGTTGCACTTTTGATCGTTATGAGGGAATTAAATGTCATTGCAATGCCAGCTGAAAAAGAAATTGCATTGCTTTGTCCAAAAACTGAATGAATGCCTTTTCTGCAGCATTTTGAGCAAGGGCATTTTGTTTTCCCCCATTTTTGGTTTGCACGAGCCGTATTTGCTTGTTTTCTTTGTATTTTGCTTTAATTTTGTAGAAATTAACAGAAATTCAGAAATCCCTTTTTGCAAATTGAAAGTGATAATATGAGGTGGTGCAGATTCTGCAGATTCCATCCTGTTTCTTTGCTTCCTCATCTTTTTCATCTCTCAAAACTCATACCGATAATTTGAACAAATGGCTAACCTTTCAAGATTTTCCCTTTGTCAGGAGTACCGGCAGTTAGAGACTTCCGGAGAATCCCTCCTTGTTTAGACAGTGATAGAGACTCTGTTCAGACAGAGGATTACGAGAGTCATTTTAACCACTTGATGGTTAAGCAGCTAGCTGGGGTCCCACTTCAGTTCTATGATGGAGTCTCTGTGGCAAGTGACCTAGACTCATTCCAGTCTGCTGAGGTCATAGAGAAGGTTGAAGAACTGAAAACAGGTTTGTTGCATTTACCTCCTCAGAAAAAAAAACTTGAACAAAACTTGATCAAAGCAATAAGGGCAATTGGCTCTGTTTCAAAACCATGTCTGTCAATCACCAAGATTCATCTAGGCTTGAGTGTAGATAGATATGTGCAAAAAATGTATTCCACTGTGTTCATTCTAAGATTTGTTTCATTTTTGCATAAATGTACAAAATATCACAGGATGAAAAATATGCATTTGCAGTCATCCTGTAAGGTATCAGTCAAATTTTACTTGCTATCACAGGAGTGAAACCCACTAAATCATCATCAGCAGTAGCAACCGCATCATCAAAGAAGAAGAGAGGCGTGAAACGTCATCAGAAGAACAAAGTATTGACATCGACACCGTATCATTCCACCAAGGGAGATAGAACTACTCCAAATCAGCGGAAGGGAATGTTTAGGAGTCAACAGGGGCTTCAGGATACCAGTTTGTGAGTATCAAAATATATTAAGAGAGGCAAATTATATTTATGTGTCATTGAGATTGGTTCTACACTCTTCTTTGTCAGTGATGCCTTATCAATGGGTAGTTCATGGCAGATGTATGTACATGTGTGGTTAAGTGTAAACGACTTGCTCAAAGAGCAAATTGCAGATGTTGTCACTTTCTGAATACCACACAGGTGTAGGTATGCAGTTCACTTTGCTTGCTTCTTTTATTTCTCTCATTTTCACTCCCAAGCCTCATTTCTACTCCATGAGGTTGTTGTTTTTTCTGTCCATTGATGATATTTGCAAGAATGCAGAGCAAATGAAAAGTAAATGATAAAACTAAACGTATTCAACAGTTTGTAGCTCTGACTGGTTGTTTGTGATGAGTCATCAGTTGCTATGGTGACTATTTTGCCTCTTTCCCAAACTCCTCATTCACTTATCTCCCATCTTCATTAAAGCTGAAATTTCTCTAATTCTTTTAATTGTATTGCAGTTGCCATATAAACTTGCCTTTTGCCTATTTAGTCTACAAATAGATCTACCTAGGGGTATTGTTAGTTCTCTCGTGGCCCCAGCCCTTCCTAGTCGTGCCCCGTTGGCCCCTTTGTGTGGGACATATTATTACCGAATGAATCCTCAGTGTCTTATCACTTTGTGGAACAGCAGTTAACCGATGAAAATGCAGCACTGGAGACATTTTGCAGGTGAGGTAATCTTTGCTTTGAATATTCTGTTTACCACCAGGCCCCATTGAGAGCTATATATTTCAGTGTGTAGTATGCCTATATTTTGCAAAAATTTAACATATATGTTACTGTTTAAATGCTGTAGACCTTGTTTAGATTATTTATAGTCATAGCAGTTGGCCTGATAACCTTAGGGAATGATGATTACAAACTAGATACCTGAGTAGAGACTGGACTGATTGCCCGGTTTATAGTTATAAAAGGATAGGTAATACCACGTTAGGCACCTGATTTGATACTGGAATTAGCTACAGGATTGATTACTACAGGCAAGATGGATACTGGATTAAGTAGGATTCAATATCTAATTATAAAGTTACTGGATGATCACTAGATTAGACCCAGGATTATATAGAGGGTAAGATGCAGGTAAGATGGTCTGACATTTTGTGTATCCAAGTTAGACAAGCCACCCAATGCCTACTCAATCATGATAAAGAGGCACAATTGCACCACCGCCTGTCCACACTTGTCACTAAATAGATAGTTACATCAGACGGTGATAACTGCTTTGAAGACATCATGCAATGCTATACTTTGTGCAAGTCCTGCACACCAGGTCATTAGAAGTAGCATATGGAACTCCACTTGGTTCAATTCAATCATTTTTCCTAAAACTGACTGACCCTATCTTTGTCCACTTTGCAACTAGTAAAAAATATGACATGTTTTCACCTTTCATTTTCTTTCTTGACTGGTCGTAGAGACACTGTAATGAAAAAGATTTTGAAACCTCCTGCACAACGAAAAAGGAAAATGGAAGAAAATGCAAGTCCCTCTTCAATCAAATGCATGTTTTACAAGAGGCTTAAAAGTAATTTCATGTCATACTTAATATCCACTAGTGAAAGATTGCACAATGATTAAATGATAGTTATAATAAGGGATTAACCCAAAATCAGATCACAAACTAGACCAGTTAATCCTTGAGTCCCAAGGCCTGTGTGCAAAATCATACATTTGTCGTTGAACATTGACATGGAAATGTATGGCATTGTATGACTGTTTCCTGCTTGGAACATGCAACAATACCATGTGCTATGTGTGCAGTGTCCATGAGCCACAAGTCCCAAACTCCCCTGTCACTGAGCAGTACGCTTAGTGGGCGGAGATTTCTCTTAATACCAAGATCATACATAATGAATGATTGATAAGAATAGGCTGTAAAGTTT
The DNA here is from genome assembly GCA_009801055.1 of Stichopus horrens. Taxonomy (NCBI): domain Eukaryota; kingdom Metazoa; phylum Echinodermata; class Holothuroidea; order Aspidochirotida; family Stichopodidae; genus Stichopus; species Stichopus horrens. The sequence continues at coordinate 9,721 of VJOZ01009147.1, read as the reverse complement.
TCAAATGTTTTTAACTGTTGGTGGAAAAATGAAACATTCGACTTTGAACAACAACAAAGTGTGTGGGTGTTGATCAACCTTACTGGTTTCATTCAATCTAAAGCCTGTCTACATAATGATACATCTGTTCATGAACATCATCATATAATTGTATGATGAAGCTTTCTACCAATCTGTGACTATTGTACATTTAGTTTCACAAAATCTCTTTAATGTTGACATGGATACTTTAGGTAATGATCTCTTAGGTTGCAACATTTTCCTATCATTCTCCTTATCTAAACATGGAGAATGCAGCAGTCATACGTTTCTTACTTTACCATTTTTTTAATAGTTATTGCATACTGCCCTCACATTTAAATGCCATTGCAGCTCTCTAACTCCTCTCATTAAATGCACACATTGCAGTGACAAATTATATAGAGAATAAATGGTTTTACATTTTTTGTTCTTTTCTTCTTGGGCAAATGTTTGTTCAGTGGTTTCCAAGTAAAATTGTGAATTTATTTTAGTTCAGTGCTTACTGATTGAGCTCCCATTAGGCCAAATATGTTAAAAAGTGAGGTCTGAGGAATTGCAAGACAATTTGTCAACTTCCTCAAGTCAATTAAAATAAGGTGAAGAAGTTTTTTTTTATTTGATTATCCTGATCTGTGAAGGAAACCACAAGGAAATCTGCTCTCACTGATTCTTATACATTCAAACAGTGGTTCAAGACATTCAACTACATCATCAATGCTAGTAGTTTGGATTACACCTGCTACACAAGCTCTGTTAAGACAAGCTTACTAACATCAAGTGAATGGAATCTTAGTTTTGTACGTCCATTCGAGAAATGTTTGTCATATTCTAAACAAGTTTATGTGGTAGTATTTATTTCTGGCATTCTACGTGGTTACTATGTCATTTTTGGTAATACGATATGAAATCTCTCCCTGTTAATTGCATTTTCAACCCTATTCAACCATTTTCAACCCTTTTTTTTTATCCCTATCGATATCCACTGAGATTCATGAAAACCATTCTTTTTATTTTTACTTTGCAACACACTGAAGATGTTACTTACTAGCAGCAAGCAATGTGTTTATCAAGGAAGAGAACATGGAAAATTGATTGGGTGAGAGTTCATTGCATCTCGCAAAAACTGGAAATTAAGTTTTTGTCTCCCCATCATTGATGAACGAAGAATTAGCCTTGCTGTACCTCTTTTTTTCAGTTTACCAGGAAGAGATGTAAAATGTAAAAAGGTGATGAATATTCTCATTTGTCTGTAATGGTTATTGCCATTGCTTAATGTCATTTTGATTTAGTTCACATGCGTTTCAACTGTTTGATGTGTTTTTTTTTCTTTCTTTTGACTGATGATGGTTCAACAATTAGAGAAAAAAGGCTTAGTATTTGCATTTGTAGCTTAAAAAATAATGCCAGGAATCCAATAGGAAATGAACAATGCATCACTGTGCATAGACTGCAGGTCCTAGGTATTAGATGTGACCTTGACTTGTTTGGTGCTTTGACTGAAGAATACACAAGTAGTCCCAAGCATACAGTATAACCAAGACTGCTGAGATATTTACCTGCAGTTGAGACAGTGCATCGAGCTAAGTATCTTCAATGACTTAGAGACTGTTTGAAGATACCCCATCTAGGCCTGTATACAATAATGATGATAATGTGAACATATTGCAAAGTTGTTAAAGTATCTTTAGTGGTGATTAACAAAGTTTTTGAATACAAACCTGTAGCACAAGATTATGTGAACAAAGTGCAGCCAGTAGTATCTTAGGCAGAATGTTATGGATACACACCTCATAGGCCAGTATAAGATGATGATGATGATGATGATGATGTTGATGATTATGATGATAATGGTGATGATGATAGTTATGATGCTGTGAACACAGTGCAACCAGCATTGTCTACAGCATTTTTTGAATGCACACTGTATAAATTTTTATAAGATCATGATGGTGATGATGGTGACAATGATGATGGTGATCAATGATTAAGGTGATGCTGATGATCATTGTGGTGATGATGATGATGATGTGAACACAGTGTAGCCAACTAAGTATCAGCAGAATCTGTTGAATACACATGATGCAGACCTTAGATGATGATGATGAAGATGATGATGGTGATGATGGTGATGATGATGATGATTGATGATGATTGATGATGATGATGATGATGATTATGTGAACACAGTGCATCCAGCATAATATCTCAGTGAGTGCAGTGGAATCATTACATCCTCCCTGTTTATGATGATACTGATATCTAAAGTACAGGTGTAATTGTCACTGTTTCAATACCGCTTACCTTACATAGTGTGTTGCAAATTAAGATCAAAACATCGCATGCATTCAAGTGAGTCCCTTCATAGCTATACTGTTAGTCTACACCCTGTCTGAGATTCAAGACCATATCCAGATTACATTTATTGTTGACGAGTCAGAGTTACACATGCACCCTCTCATATTCACCAATTGGATGCTCAGTGAAGCAATATTTGCCCATTAAATAAATTTTCTTCTCTCTTTGGTATTTTTGTCTTTTAGCCTTGGTTACCCCTAGAATAGACAGGTTGGTGATGGATGTAGCACATCTTTCACACCATGCACACACACCAGCCACATGTGGCTGTGTGACATATGCCTGTTAGAGGGAACTGCAGCAGATATTCCTACCACATGCTCTCAATGAGAGTGTTGTGTTAATCCCTTTCTTTGAAGGAACTGGAAGTATAGGAATAGTGTTTTAGCAGAACAATGTTTAGCAGATTGGAGAAATATAGTAAAAAGAAAAAATGCAAGGAGGCAATTTCATGTCATGTAAATACTCATGGAAGTAATGAGGAGCCAAAGCAATACCAAAGCTAGGTAAGGTTTAAGAACATATTGATTCTGTATCGGTCAATGTTAGGTCAATGTTAGGACAGTTGATTCAGAAGCTTATAATGCAAAGTCAGTAAGGACACTTATACAATGTGTCAGTAATTAATTGCCCTTTACATATTTTTGCAGAAGTTAAGCAGCCATGTTTTTCACTGAGTTCTCTGACCAATTGGCAGCATCTCCTGTCTGCATTTAAAAAAAATCCCCAAACCCAGTCAAATGCCTATTTAGAAGTGTGCATTTCTTAATGGGGTGGGGGTATAGTGTTTCAATGCATGAATTATGGAGAAAGGTTTTTAAGCAACAAGTGTGTGAGATTTAACTTTGATTGGATATATGTGACCACATGTATTATTTGGAACTACATGTATTAATTTGGAGCTTCATAACAAGTATGAAGCTATTTCTCATGAATGTGCTGTAGGCTCTATTGGTGAACTTAGGATGGTCTTTACTGCTGGTTTTTATGTACAGGTAGTTTAAATTTCACTGAAATGCAAATAGATAAAATTAAAACATTATTGTCAGAATATCTTAATTTGGTTTCTGCAGAGGATAGTGTGGCTTCTTTATAAAGATGTACATGTTGACGGATCTCGGAAAGTCTTGTCCATACCATTCTTCCCCACATTGGCAGTGTGTTTTGACTTCATTATGTGCATAAATAGCTTTTAACAACTTTTTACATTGCACAGCATTTAGTATTTGATTCTGAGTTATCATCAAATTAAAGTCATATTTTGAGTGGTAGTGGAAATTTGAACCATTTGTTACACCACTTCTGTCAAGTGGCCTTTGGCAGTGTTATTAATCTCCGGTCAGAGGATGTTGATAAACAAACAGAAGTGCTCATTGGCTGTCAGTTACCAGAATCAGTCAACTAGTGAATTGATTCCTCATTACAGACTAGGCACTCTTAAAGGGACAGGTCACGATCGGAAACTGCATGGTGGTAGATGGATGTAATAAACTGAATGTTAAATTATTTGCTTTTTCCATATGTAGCCCATTTCCCCAATAGATACACGTAATAAGACCTACAAACAATTACGTAAAGTTTTTTACAATAGATATGACACACCGATACCATCACTCATTCAAAGTAACTGCTAGATTCATCAGATGACAGATTCACAGAACACTAATAATATGTTCATTGTCAAATATGTAGCATCATTTGAGTGACAATTTTATCTTACTTTACATAAGGGTTCTGTTGTTTTGAAGGAAGCTCAACGCAGTTTATAGTTTAGAAGTTGCACATTCAGCAACGAAATGATGAGAAATATATTACATGCAGTAGCAAGAGCCAGAAAATATCTATACTGCAAGTGGTGTCTGCTATTGACTTATTATGCAGTTGTTTGTAGCCAGGGTATGTGTGCTAACTTTATAAATGATTGTTGGTTGGGAGGTAGTATCTGGGACATAGCAGTACTCGCAGTAACAGGTCAACATCTCTCTCTGTTACTTCCCAAATTTTAATGGTAAGTTTTCAACAAAGCAAGCAAACCTCTGGGGCAATTAACTGGTTGACCTGCACTTCTGTCTTAACTTGCGTGCCAATGCCTGTATGACGACTGCAGAGAAACTTTGTAGAGAATTTTTTTTTCACTATTTTTGTTCGAATTTTAGACATATTATCAATAGTCTGTTTATTTCACATGCCTCAGTGGGTATTAAATGATTCACAAGAGTGGCTCCCAAGATCCTGCCAAGCTGCAGTCATCGTCACCTTTATCGCAATTGCTTTATTCTCCAAGATCAGAAGAGATGCTTGTGTTGCTAGCAGTTAGATGGTTGCAAAAACTATCAGTCTTCTTTCTGCTCTCCTTAAATCTCTGAATATTGAAATTTCAACTGAAAGTATGTAGACATCTGTTCTCTTCTAGATTGGTATGAATCAGAAGAAAAAGATTGAGGGTAACAACCAAGGCTATTTTTACTTTCATCAAGCAGTACATTCTGTGTTAAACCAGTTTACTAGCTGCGGAATTACAGTGTACCTTTCTTCATACTGTGGAATTAATTTTTGCTAAAAAAGTCTTAATGTTGTATGCAAATTTCAACTAAGCCTCAAGAAATACAACAAGTTGTAAATATTTAAAACAAAAATATGCCATCACATTCTTTTTCTTCTTTTTTTTTTGATGCAGATTCATGCAAAATAAAATATCTGTATCTCTTCCGTAGAGGTTGACGGTGGTTTATTTAAAATCATGTGTCCCATGGGAAACCCTCCCTTAGACATTTTCTGAGTCTCCATAAAATGCAAAATTGAAATCAGATTAACTCTGGAAAGCTTCTTTAGTGTGCTTTACCTAAAAGAGGGGACCATTGCAATATTGAAGTTTGAAAGAAAATACACACACATGGTCTGTGCAGTGATAAATTTTAAGAAGAGTATCCCATTCTAGAACACTTTTGGGTCCCATACACTTGATCAATGTCTCAAAACAGTGACATATATAACTGTACCAGGATGATGAGCCAACTGGTAATTCAGCTACATGTAGAATGTTTGCTTCACACAGCGAACGAGATGGGTGTGTCATCAATTGGCTGGGCATTACGTGATGCAGTTTGGTACACGAATTACAAGATGAGTATGCACATCTTGCACAGTGTGTGAAGGTCAGGATATGACGAATATACTGGCTACGCTTGATCGGGGAAAAGGAAATATGAAAAAAGCTGTTCTCGATTTTAATGTTGTAATTTAGTAAACTTGCAATAGAACATTAACTGCTGAGCACACAAAATGTGATCTACATGAATGTTTTATGTACTTTTGAAAATTTCATAGGAGTCGGGACCCTAAGGAAAGTGAGGCGGAGTTGTGACTCCCGACCAGGAGTCTTGGTTTGGAAGCAGAGCATAGTAAATCTGCCCATAGGCCTCCATATAATTGTATACCTGCTTTGGATGTATAGTATGTTGCATGTTATCTAGAATTTTTCAGTGCTTAAAGTGCTACCCTCACTTGATTCATTGGATGTGAAACGAGTGGCAAAACCTGCATGAGAATTTAGGCCTATTTTCAGGAATATTGGTAAGCAAATGTTAGTGAAAATAAATGTTATTTCTGAAATTCAAGGTTTGATGTGTTCAGTAATATCAGCATTGCCATAGTTTTGGTGTATTTTCTTTTGGTACATGTTTTCTGGGATCATCTGCATATATGATGACTGTCATGTTTTCCATAAGAGGTTTTAAGGCCATGGCCTGCTCCCAAATGAAAATTCCCCCCCTCCTCCCACACCTGAAATAACAACTGCTCCCTAAAATAAAATCCCATTCCCCCACAAAGTTTCAACTGGACCAATTACAAAAACAATGACAATAGCTCACTGCCATTTCACACAGAGCAAGAAATCAACTCTTATGTACACCATTGTGGATCATTTAGCATTCTAATTATCAAAAATTTCTGGAGGATAATATTGAAGCCACTCACATCAACCCTTTGCCAGACAATCACTACTTTGAGATCTTGTGTGGGCATCACTCTTGACTGCATTCGCTTCTCTTGAAAATTTGTTGAGAACGCTGGATTGTTTTGTATCATCAGTGCTGATAAAAGTACTGTAAGCATACGTCAACTTTAGAGTTGATATGTAGTGCTGTCTGCATAATATCAAACACAGCACAAAGTCATCAAAATAGCAACACCCCCATCAAAGTTGATAAAGTAATTTCTTTAAGCATCCTCAAGAGAATTGCAATCTCCACTTGCATTGTTTGAACACGACGCTTGTCACACAGAATCTAATTGGAAAGAATCATCGAAGATCAAGATACTGCAATGTGGGAAGGGATCACGTTTCACCCCGCACAATGAATGGATCATTCCGTAGCTCATATTTATTAGTGAGCAAACATTGTCTCTGTCGCTGTGGGTTCATTTTTGTTGTTTCAAGTTGTGTTTGCCGGTCACCTGTTGAAAGAGTGCAAAATTCATGGAGTAGATTCAAATGAAATCCTCTGTTACCAACGGAGATGATTGAGAGCCAGCATGTTAAATCCTCAACAAAATGGTTTGTTTATTTGAAGGGATGGGAATATGATGCTTGGAATATATAAATATCATCCTTTTGAAGTTATGATGTCAAGCTCTGTCGGTAACTGAATGAGAGATTCTTTTCAGTGTGGAACAATTTGTGGCTTGGTTCTAAAGCCACTGGAGATGTCATCAAGATGCAATGGAGACACACAACTGGGGCTGAAATAACAGACGGTTTTATTAACTTTCCAAAACTGGCTGGTAATTGTGGTTATATGATGGTGGTTGATGGCTAGGTACTTAAGCGTGGTGCATATTTGTTCGGAGACAATGCAATAACTCTTGAAGGGGAGAATGGCAGTAAACTTGTATTGCGAATCTTGAGCACTCATTTTTTTTTTGAAGCTTCTACGATGAGACAGGTGAAGTTTCTCACAGTAGAGATCAATGGAGATTGGTTTGAAAAAGGTAAGAAACGTGTATGAGCAGCACTGATATCACTGCAAATTGTATTCCTGGACTGGATACACTTTTGCTAAGTATAGTGTAAACATTGTGCGTGGTAGAAAGTTTGATATTCAGAAAGAACTAAAGCAATGTTTTTGACATACATTCCAAATAGCAATCTTGTCACATTTGTCTGCTTGCATAATGGGATTTCTCCATGTTGCAAACAATCTTTCAGGCCATGTATTCATGTTAGATAGAATACATATTGTTACCCTAGTACACCTGGGAGGATTGTTTGGTGGAATGTTGGATTGTCACAGAATGATTGTTTTCGTCCTTGTGATTGTTTTCTTCTCTATTGAAGGTCACTGCTCTTTGAGTATATGTGGCTCAAAGTGATTGCCAGATCTGGAGAACTTCATTTGATCGTGAATACACCTACGAACTGCAAGTATATAGTACCTCTACCATGCTTGGTTTGCTGCATCTGCAGTTTGGACACATTCTTTAGATTCACCCAAGTCCCAAACATTCCACAGTTCTTGCTTATTTTGTCAATATTTTTTTGTTCACTTTGATATGATCTGCAGCAAGGTATATTGGTGGCTGAAAGAGAAGAATGAAAATAGAAGCAGATAGTTACGGTGTGCCACTCTGTTACAAGGAGAGTTACGCATTGTGATACATTGGTTACCATGGCAGGCACAGATTCAATTTACCATAAAACTTTAACATACTGGCTATAGTTATCGAGCCTTAGTTTCAGTGTCACGTTATGAATTAGTGTTTCCTTCCATTGGTATAAATCTTTGTAATGAGATATGACACAAGCTTAACGGTCACCAGGTACTGTGCTTGTGTGACTCACTGTTTATACATATCTACTTTGAAAGCCATATGTAATTTAGGCAGGGTAAATATGAGGAAAACAAATAATATAACGACTGATAGCTATGCTGTCGTCCATATTACACGTGACTGGGGCACCATCATGTGCGACTTCTTCTGTCAGACTGTATAAGAGCAAAAATTAGGACAAGTGGTAAATCTTCTACAGGGAGACATATGTGTCAGGTAGCCATATAAGTAACCTGGTCAGATGAATTACATGTACTGTGAGACAAGAACCGTGGTAGGATGAAGTAAATAATCAATGTGCAAATGTATTCAATAAGGCCAATGGTAGTCATGGTTGACACTTAACCTGCTGTTTTTTTACAGTTTTTGTTGATCAGTGTTAGAAGTAAATGAAACCTTGGGTGATTCGAGTGTAATTGCACTTATCTGTCAAGTGAAGCATAGACTACTGAACATGTATTTACACAGTTTGTGTCCAGCTGTGAAAGGTGTACTAGCTGCAGTTAACAGTTTCGTTGAGTGTATAGTAGTCACACTTTTGCTGAGTGTATATTACTATAGTTACAGTTTTGTAGAGCATAGAGTAGCTTATTAAATACAAGTTTTGTTCAAGGGAAGCCATATGCAATTTTTGTTGAGTGCAATGAATTTGTATGAAATAGCACTATGTCACATGAGAGACGTAGCTACAGGTACTTGGTGGATTTAATTGCGCTTTAAATTTTTCTCGAATGTGAGGAACTATTTTTTAAGCATAAAGAGCTCACTGCAATTTTGTTCAGATAATTCAATGTCTGTCAGGAATTTTGCACAGCCTTGTAATTTATTGCTACAATAACGGTACAGAGCAATTATATTTCAGAGAGTGTTAAGGCAGTTACACTTTTCTTGATTATAAGGTAGAGATAGCTTTTGTCAAGGGTACTGAGGTAGTTTGTCAAGTGTATCGTGCTTGTTGCATTTTCTTAAATTAATTAAGGTAGTTCCCACTTTTGTCAAGTGTATTGTGGTTGCTACAGCTTTTGTCAAGTGTTCCATAAGGTAGCTACTGCTTGTGCCAAGTGTACTAAGGTAATTGCAGCACTTGTCAAGTGTACTGAGGTAGTTACTACTCTTGTCAAGTGTAATGAGGTAGTTACCACTCTTGTCAAGTGCATTAAGGTTTGTTTATATGCCATCTAATTTTCATTTGAAGGCAGTTTCCACTTTTGTCAAGTTTATTGGAGTAGATACAGCTTTTGTCAAGTGTTCTATTACTGTAGGTAGCTACTGCTTGTGCCAAGTGTAATGAAGTAATTACAGCTCTTGTCAAATGTATCGAGGTAGATACTACTCTTGACAAGTGTCATGAAGTTGTTACCTCTCCCGTCAAGTGTGTTAAGGTTCGTTAATATGCATTCTAATGTTCATTCAGTTACTGTAGTTTCCACTAATCAAGTTTATTGTGGTACTGTAGCTACGTTTTTTTCTCATGTGTTACATTTAGGTATAGCTACTGCTTGTGCCAAGTGTA
>VJOZ01009142.1:0-12112 GCA_009801055.1 Stichopus horrens | reverse complement strand
TGTTCATCACCTCCTTAAATTCGTTTCTTATTTCTTTTGTGAGAGGGTCATCATCATCGTTTCGTGATCGTTGAAACTCTCCCTCGGGGTCATAGTTTCCTTCATCTGCCTGATCTGGTTCATCTTGGTGATCAGATGTCGCTGGACGATCTGGACATTGTTGGACCATGCAAGGTTGTACTGTCAGTCTTTGTAGTTCTTGCAGCTCTGTAGGGGTATTATTATTATTATTATCTTTGGGCCAATTTTGGCTTGCTTTGGTAGCTGCTTCTTTTGCTTAGTCAAATACGATTCAACAACCATTGCAAGGTGGTATATTTGCCAAACTAAATGCAGTTTGAAAGGGGTAACCACACAGGATCTATAGGCATGAACTGACATCAGTTAGTTGAACTCTTTATGACTGAGATCTATAACAAATCGTATGATTGACAAGTCCGACTTCACGTGCCTCTTCAAAGATTAGATCTGCATGACGCTATCCGTGATACCTAAAGACAGCAGGAAGCTTAAGACGACAGTGGATGTTAAAACATTATGTGAAATGTGTACCAAATTTCTATCATTCATTAAAACATACTTTTTGCCCTACACAGAATTCAAAATCTGCACATCAACACCCCTCGCCTCGTTACTTATGATTTACCGGTAGTTGTATAAATCTCAATTGTTCACTTAAGCACATCTGAGGATGTAAAAGGACTGCCACTTGCGTATTTTAACCTTGTGTATTACCAGGGTACTTACTTCCGATTACATAATGTTGTTAACGTACCTAAAATGTTAAACAATCGTGGGTCAAAGAGAAGAATTATATTTATAAAGTAATACGTATCCGCTACAATTGACCTGATACATTGCCTAAAAAGTATACTGCAAATTTTGGAAACTATATTTGATAACAAACGATCATAGTAAATGCCTGCCACGCGTCACGTGTCGGTAATCGTGTTAATATCTAACACTGCCTGATGTTTGCTACGGAAATCATGCCACTTGCCTCAGGTTCGACGATCACATTCTTCTGTGTTGTTGCGATGAACGTAGAAAGAATATACAACGCAAGAGCAAATATCTATAAACAGAACAAAGAGCTAAACCCTCTCTGGCATTGCTTCAGTCATGTCCTATTCATTCAAAATCCCCAATTTGAAGGTAAACACCGAAAGATTGATTCGTGAGGAAGTTACTTCGTCGGTGATTAAATCTTTACTGTTAATGAAAGTTGTGCTCGAAACAGCCAAAACGGTGCTTCAGGAATTTTCATTATCGTAACCTTTCGTAGGAATTATGTGACCGATATGACCTGATGAAAAGGTCACTAGTGTCGTGGTAAACCTTTGCCATGATGTTGTTCAGAAGAAGAATTACCTGCATCTGGTGAATTTATTGAACGAACAAGACATGTCACTGGAAATAAAAACGATTTTGACGAGTAAATATTTATTCTATGTTTTTGAATAATCTAATCACAATATGGGAAGGAGACAGTATTGTAATTCTGGAGAACCTGCAGTTGAATGTATAATTGTATTACACATCTTATCATTCAAATTCGTAAACAATTTACGACTACCAGAACGGACATTGTCATCAATTACTGACATTACCTTATCATAAAACAAAAAGAGGTCCAATAGTTTAGATTGACATCGATATCCGTTTACTTTCTCCCTTTTACAGATACTTACAGTCCTTAGTGATATTTGAAGTTCATTTTAGAAAACTCCTTTTAACTTATTTTTGTAACCCTCAGACGTTTCGAACTGTTGAACACAACATTTCCTTTGCAAAAGCAAGAGAGGGACTTTCAAGCTTGAATCTTGGAGAAGACTGGGTCTGAAGTCAATTTAATCTATGACATATTTGCTTAGTAATTGTCTATCCTATTGTCTATCAGGTTCAAATTCACGTGAACGTCTACTGTCTTGTTGAATGTGGAGGCTGAGAAACATTTTCATGTTAAGGTTACATGTTGAATTTGCATAATTGTCACACTATACTTCCAAGTGAAGGTTGTAATGTATACACTTGTAGAGGCTTCTTGAGGTGCATTAGACTGCCCCGGAATTCCCTCCTTTAGGTGGCATTGGGTATCAAAGGACAATAGTGCTTGGTTGAGGCTTTGCAGTGTACACAAAGAGAAATTTCACAAGTTGAGAGATTTAATGACTGTAATGTAATGACCAATCTGTAACGACCATATGCTGCCCTAGTTCTATGTTCAATCGTCTAATATCGGTTCGAAGGAATTTTCGTTGTCCACTGAGCTGTACCAGATATGCGTGGTTTGACAGTTTCATTTCATGGTTGTATGATTACCTGTCATTCCTTAGAATGTTCCCATTTTGTGGGCACAAGTTCCAAAGCACTGTAATCAGTAGCAATTAAAATGGATGTACCCTTGGGGTGTGTTTTGAATGGCTACGAAGAAATGACACCAGATTGCATATAAGGGGCTATGAGTCTATGGTTTATTCACATTAGCCTTTCTCTAACAATAATCTTTGTGTGCCAGTAAATCTATGTATGGTCTCTGAGGTACGTGTGTAACGCCAGGCATGACTCATTATGAGGAAAGGCAGTGTGGATAGACCATAGTTATTGTTTAGGGGGTATCAAAATAGGTACAGAATCTGTTATATCGTAAAGTCAAAGTCAGGCACTACTTACAAAGTGTTAACTCAAAACTATGAAACGTTGGGTTGTTATGTAGCTGTAATTCAACGAGAACAGACTAGAAGGTCTAGCCTATCCTTGGCAACTTAGTGTGTGACTCATTTGAATCAACATTGGCAATAATCACTAAGGGCTACCTCATTCAAGGAACACTGGTCAGATACCTCATGGAGAATATCTCAGGCAGGAAACAACGCAGCTGCCGTCAAAGGTCATTTATTGTAAACAGAAGACAAACTTGAGAATTTTACGGTATCGTTCAGTTCCGTTTGTTAAGTCAGTATGATGGTGGACTATGGTACTACATCCATCTCTCTTCATATACATCTCTCTTCATATACAGTATGCTGTTTACTACGCGTTCCAACAAGCTCAGGTCGCATTCTCACTCACAGATCTGATATACAGCTTACCCGTTGTACAGCCGTCCCTGATAATGATCATGGAAAGTATGCACACATGAATCTAACATGAAAACATGGCACCTAGCAGGACATCATGTCTTTTAGAAAACTGGCCTAATAAATTTCCTTAAGTGAGGGTGTGACGAGACCACTTCATAATCCATAACCACAATACCACAAAAACATGACTGAGTAGTTGATTGATTTAGAATTTAAGATCATTGATGTGACAGCTCGAATAGCTTGCAAATATCGTAGGCATTTTATTAACATGCCTCTCCCATAACTTGCTAACACATGTTTATTCAGGTCAACTTAAATTACGTCTCATGGTAAAGAAGATGCAGTTTATTCATAGAGTACAGTCTTGTTTGTAAGAGGAAGGCTAAACAATCCTTACAATATACTTCATCTCTCAGAATCATCGTCATGACTTATTTTGCATATTTTTTTTTTACCGTCAGTTGCTCAGATCTTAGAGAATTCATACTAAATGAAAGCGAAATCTATATGTCTTCTTTTCTACTGGAGGTCAGAGGATACAGCAATCGTACCAATTTATTTGGAGACGTGGTACCCCGGTGAGAAAAATGAATGGGAAATAATTGGCCTTTGCACTGTGCTGTATACTCGCGGTTATTGAACATGTTTGCTACCGTCTGACCTTCTGAATCGTTATCAAGCCTTGAAAAAAGAATGGCTATGAAAATTCTCGAAATTGGCATATGCTATATATTTATCGTCTTTAGGAAATTTACCCTTTGTAAGTTCAAGGTAAGCCAAGGTACTTTTTTCTCTTCGAAAATGATGACTGATCTGCATAAACAATTTTTTTAGGTATGAATTTTCAACTTTTGCTTGTCAGTATGAGCTACAGCAAACAGTTCTGTAAAGTACATTTTTCTGTATTGAAAAACTTGGCGTTGCAGAAATGAATATGCGTTGACATGCACAGCCGAGTTTCCGCAATGATAAGAACGTGACTCTTCCAATCTATATTAACAAGTAAATGACGTAAAGCACTCTTCTCGCGACTGTTTGCAAAGGTATGTATTACTTTCACATGGATTGTTTATGTTCTTTGCGACAGGGGAAAAAAAAAACTAAAACTAGGCCCTGAAGGGTATCCTTGAAAACTAACAAGAGCCTGGAGTAGGTCAGTTATATTGTAATCATTTTTGGTAAGAAGCCAGATTTGGCAGTCAAAAGTGTGCCTCAAATGATTTTGTTAAATGAAAATAATGTATATTGTACAAAACAAAATTAGCGAAGTATTTGTATCTATAAGTTCATTTGATCTATAGACCTACATTAAGTTCTATTTACAGGATCCATACTCAAAAAGAGAATTTGATTTTAGAAGTTACTGACGCTACTGTGTGCAGCCAGTATACCACGCAAAGTTGCATAGAGCCAGTAAACGTCCTATATATTCAAAATAACTAGATTTCACTAATTGACTTTTTATATTGTGGCGTGACGTTTTGTCATAGCTAATGAATCCTATTGATATTGGTAATGTATTATGACAATTTATAAAATGGTAGGGATGGATTTCAAACTCGAACAACAATTTTTATTGTCTGAAAAAAGTCAGAATTTGAAAAGTACCTGTATGCCTGTCGATGCTAACGAAGGTTTCATTTGATTCTGTCATATTGATGAGAAGGTAAATTCTTCCGTGAAGACCAATTTGTATGCATGATGTGTGCCAATGGGGATCATTTTGTATTGACAGCCTCGTTGTATTTGTTGATAATAGCTAATTCATGAATACTGCTAATGCATTACGTGCTCGTATCATGGATTCGTGGAAGAAAGAAATTGATGAGTGTAAACACAAACTAGTACAATTAAAAGTAGCAGTGTATGAACCGAAATTACATCAACAATTTGCGGTTGATATTCTTTGTAGAAGTTGATATTTTCGATGAGCTTATGACAGATATATTCATGAGATGGTATGGCTAAACGTAAACAGTTTGAGCTGCGTGATGACAAAATACATGAATGCTCGGACATAGCAATACTTAGTTGGTGGAACGTTTGTGCTAGGTGCACGTGGATAAATACTATAATCCTTTTCAGCTGTAGATTTCTTGTTGCTGGAAATGCAAATAATAATTGTCACAAATCTAATTATTGTCAAAAATCGAATTATTTACCTATCAGAAAACAGGTGTTTGTGAGGAATGCTTCACATGCATTTCAGTCCACACAGTATACTCCTCCAAATGAGCCATAAAAAGATGTGTTACCAGAATTTTGAAACATAAAAGAAGAAAAAAAACGTGGAAGGATGGGTTGCGTTCACCGGGTTGTCTGATAAACACGAACTGCTATTCAGTAGAAAGCATAGACATTGCTGTATTCAAGGTTGCCTTAAACACAGCAAAAATGTTTACTCCTAATTCAAGCGTTTGAGGCATGGACACGTATAACTGATGTAAGCACCTGGTATGAAGTCTTCCCTTCGTAACGATTTTGACTTCTTTGACGTAAATCTAAACCAAACTGTATAGAATGTTAAAGCCTACGTTTCGTCAGTGTTTTGTTGCAATTTACGTGAAAAGAGTTAAAAAGATTTCATAAGTTATTTGCCCTATGTAAACACAAACATTTATAAATTAAGATTCACTATCTATTCATCTATATTATTGTAAAACTATTTTATTTCACGGTAAAAAAAATTAAAAAATGCACCTGATCAATTATGTAGACGAGTACGTGAGATGAAATGTTAAAGCTTGATCGAGTAATAAATAAAAATGCAAGTTTATACAGGAATATTAATGTAATACTGAACTTGAAGAGGTCGAGCTCAAACGAAATCTCTGTAGATGTGTTACACAAACTTTTCCTTACAACTAGACATGTAGTTTGTGTTGAATTTTTTAAAACCAAAAATCAAACCCTTCATTGATATAATAAGGGTCATTGAGTTGGTTCGCGAAATTCAATACAGTTTTCTATATCTGTCAAGTTTCGTTGACAAAAATGACAAATGGTCAAATTAAGAGGAACCCAACGAACCCAACGAACAATTTCACACGGCTTGGGAAAACTCTTGACCAGACAGACACATTCCACGTTGGTACTTTTTCAAATGCACACAACCAATACAGGTAAAGGTCACCAAATAAACAAAAAATGAGGAATTTGATGTATTTATACCTTTTAAAATCAACTTAAAGAAACTTATTAATATTAACCCACAGAGTTTAAGCTATGGTTGCAAACTTAGAAGAAACAACGCATATTTACTCCTCTGTAAATTCAGAGAGGAGCAATAATCGCATACTGTAAGAAGTTAAGTTACATGCATTGCCGGATGACCATCATTGACTATACCGTTTCGAGTTAGTGTTGTCTTTGACATTCAGAAGGGATAATTCCCTGAAGTATTTAGAAACCTTTATTGAAAGTTATAACCTACGTTGTCCTGTCGTTTTCGTCATTCTATATTTCATTGGTAGGTCAATATATTAGAGAATATTGCTAGAACAGAGTAGCAAGGTTTTTCGTTAGTTTAGTATATTTCAAGGAGGCTATTTAACTTCTCCCTTAGGCAATAACTGTATGCATCAATTTGAACCAGTACTTGTTAACAGTGTTAATAGCTTTTACCCCAGGAGTGATGTAATCGATACAATTTCCTCAGATTACGAGTTTCAATAAGGAAATCACCTTCCAAGCAGAATCAAGTTGACCCTAGGGCATCAATAACAACTTTCTTTATTGGAAAACCTTTAGTGATATCACTTTCAAGAAACCACAGGGATACAGTAAAAACCTAGAAACATTAAGGTTCTGCATCTATACACGTAGGAAAAAGAAAACAGTCAATGTATACAGAGGCACTTTGCGTTGACTTGCTCTACCCAACTCTGTTGTTGTTGTTTTGTTGTTTTTTTTCCTGTTTCTCTCTTTCTCACTTCCCGAAAGGTTTAAAAGCTCACAGAATAACTTATGCTAGCCTACGGCCCCATATATAGTACGGTTAGGTGCATTCCACTTTATTGCAAACTGTTATAAAGAGGCGTAAATACCATTCCAAGGTCTGTTCATCTTTATCATTGCAGATAGTGACTATGTTAACAAAAGAAGTACCTTGTGGAAGTTCCTTTTACTGCTTCTAGGATTTTTGATACTAATAAGAAAGGATCACTTTTCTGTGTAATCTCCTTCCAGTGACTACGAAGACTATATTCTTTAGTAATAAGGAAGGGCTTAAAGTAACTGGCAGGCAAAAAAAAAATATAAAAAAATTTACATTTTCAATTTGTTTTGGTGGAATTCTATTAGTTTGAAAATGTTTTGTCTGCCAGGGGATAGGTTCTTGCAAACGTTGACTGTATGTTCGGTTCTCTTCTTGTTTTTTTACAGAGCCCCCCCCAAAAGAAGAGGGACAGAGAGATGCAGAGAGAGTGGGCAAAGATGGGTGGAGAGAGGTGAGGGGATTGCATAGGTAACAAAATTCTGATCGCTTATCCAGCACACCTCACGTAGCTAGCACTAGAGGCTGATGTGAGACTGTATTACCATTACATCAACATTCAAGCATATACATGTGGTTGCATTTCGCAAGGACTGTTAGATATGAGGTAACATTGTGCTCTGCTTGTATGTCTCCGACAAATGTCATCTAAAACTCAAAGCCATGATATCTAATGCTCTCATAAACGAATGCGCCTTTGAAACTTTTGCTCCGGAATAAAAAACAAAAAGAAGCAAAATACGTGTATGTGAATGAAATACGCCAACTGCCTTGCATAAATGACAGTCTTACATGTCTGAAGGAGTTGTTGCCTATGGTATAAAAGCTCAAAAGCCGATGTGGATGTCTTTAGCTTTTCATTGACACATCAGCCTTCTGATGGCCTTCTGATGAATTTCTCTTGGCCAGATGAAGTTTTGAAAGTTGTGGCCTTACCTTTTTAACTGTGGGATCTTGAAAAAGCTTTAAGAAATAATGTAAATAGAAGAGCAAATATAGAAATACTTAATTTAAACATAATTTGAAAATGGCACTGTTATTTTTTCTTTGGCTCAATAAGTTTATTACAACTTCAAAGTTTACAATCCACTTCCAGAGGTGTTTGCTCTTTCTGTTACAGTCCACTTTTTTTTCTCTTGACTTCACTTCACCTCCTTGATTACATTTTATTAATCTGCAACGACCTTATCATCTCTTGACGTGAAACCTCTTCCTCCAAATTATTATTTCATTTCGACTGTTTGGTTATACGCTTAATCAATCGCTTATGGCGATCTTTACTTCTGATCTGGAGGCCTGGTGACCTTTTAACGTATCTACCATTTATAAATGGAAATTCAGTATAATCATAGCATCATATTGTCAATGACTGCAATGGTAGAGTCAAAACTGCCACGAGCAACGCCTCTCCAAATAGGCTATTATTATTTTTTCAAATAGGTAAATGGTGACCGTATGACATAGGAAACAATAAAATCGTTTGATCGTTTCATTTTGATTTTTTAACTAAATCAGTACTCTTAGTTCACACTTTTGTACCGATGGTGCCTGGGTGGATCTGTTGTAGGTCATTAGACTTGTTCCGCCTTCAAGCCTTGGCAGGAAGCAATTGCATTAAAAGTCACAGGTTTAGTTTCTTTTTTTTTTTACCTTCTTCTGTAGATGAAAAACGATGCACGACTGTGCCACAGAACTTTTTGACAACATTTTGCGTTGTATTGAAACGATTTTTTGACTGAATCTGTCATAACGTCTGTCAATTCAATGTTGTGCAACATTTGGAAACTCATAGCGGGATATTACCTAATAGCAGACATAGATAGTGATCTGTAAAGCTTAATGTAATTACCCTTCGAATGAATAGTCTTATCCAAGCGAAAAAAAAACACCTTGAAGGAAATGGTAGCATCAACAAACCTAGAATTAAGGGCAGTTTCCCAAGTAAAAGGTCGTAGAAAATCATGGGTCTACCTTTAGTGACAATACTGTGTGCAGTACATGTCCAATTTACCCTGTAATCGGAAGTGTTATAGATAGATTTTGTCTGTACAGTGACTGTAAAGTCAAACTGGATTAATACTTCCTGGTGGTCATAGTGTCTTTGTTATTATCTTTACAGCTTTTGGATGTGACATCGTGACATTTTTAATTACAAATTTGACATTATTTAGTGGTATATTTAATTAACGATGACAACGAGGTGTGTTGTGTCATAGGACCAACATAAGACTTTTTGTTTCTTGAATTAATAACTCACGGCGGAGGTCCTTGCCCTCGATGACATCTTTAAGACGATATTTGATTATTAAATTTAGTTTGAAAATTAATTTGCCTACATTAAAGTCGGAGTCAATGACCAACTGTAGTCATGACACCTTTAGAGAGACTGTTTGACTTGTACATCTTTCTTCATGAGAACTAAAATTTGTAAGTAGCAAAGGTTTTAATGGTTATTATCATTATTTTTGCATATGGCCGTCGGTGTTTTCCACGAGATTATGACAGGATGATTTGGACGCACAGTGAATGTGATATTAATACATATACTTTAGTGCTATTGGAAGTATGGAAAAACTAAAATAAAAGTGAAACAAACTTCGAACTGTCAAAAAAAAAACTTTATCGTATGCCTGATTACCCAGAAATTATGCAATAAATTTCAACTTGTTTGTGGTCTAGTTTGCTTGTTAAATTATTGTTACCTTTCAAGTCATCCACGAAGAGTTAAAAGTGCACTTTGGCAAGGCACGCACTCGAGTATCTTTTCATTGATTACGTAAATGGATAGTAGACACAATTTACTCGTTTAACCAGGGAGCCTGGTTTAACACTACAGTGGTGCTGTACAAATAACTATAAAAACAGACAGTGAAATGACCAAGTACTTTCCAGTCTATCCTGATCCGTATACCATCATACACCACTTTTGCTAAAGCTTTTTAATCTTCTATTAAGCCTCAATTTCTCAAAGTCTCAATGTCTTTATCAACCTATCCTTTATGTGTACTTGATCTACATGAGATCTACATCGTGCTACTCGTATTTTCTAACTCAGAAGTAGGTACTTACCTGTACCGGCGGTGGACTGATGACTTCGTTATGCCAACTTGCAACACATAAAGCTACACAATGTATTTGTTTGAACCCATTTAAGCATTGGTAACGAAAGTAAGTAGTAGCTCCATTAAACTGTGTAGTAAGCAATGCGTTAAAGTTGAAATGTCGTAGTAACTGCTGTCGGTGTAAGTGAGTGGTATCAACTTTCACGGAGATTTAACTTTAAGAGACATTTGGGACAAAGATATATCAAACATTATCGCATGCTTATCATTTAATTAATTGGCACGAAAATCTTCTCTGTCTGCCCCCCCTGCTTCATGATTGAATGACGACTTCAATCTGGCAAAAGCACGTCTTTCACGTTTCAAATGGAAAGAAAGAGGCATGTATACATTACAAATTGTATCAATTCCATGCACGTACGTAGACAACTATTACATAGCACTGGTATCACATTGACAGAATTTGTGTGGTTTCATCTCTTTTCACGTTGATGGTGATCAGATACATTTATTGTATCTACCTGCAAATGCTCTGTGACAGTAGAACGACACTAGACGTGATACATGCATTGTTATGCTCAGTGATGCTATTAATTTTCACTTTTCTTAATCATTTTGTATTCTTGTATGAAAAAATCTATATCTTAAGTAAAGGATGAGATTAAACTATACTACAAGTCTTGCATGCTCAATACATGCCCTCTGTAAATTTCAGTATGCAATAAAATGAAAGCACATTATCATATACATATCGAAAGCGGTATAGGAACATACGTCCAGTACCTACAAAACGCAGTATCGGCACACTTAGTCAGTGTCTGACATAAATACATGAGTGCATCTAGGTCTATGTTGATAACATAGTTAAGAAATTCCTTGAAACGAAAGCAGGTGCTCTACACCAATCGATAAAGACCATCGCCATAGTCATCTATAGTGTATTCGTCTGTAACACAGAATCTCCACTTCTCTCAGATTTACATTATACTAACAACTGTATCGAGATAGCATATTACCCGCATACTGAGCATGTCGTCATTTTACAACACTCAGAACTGATACCGATACCTAGTTCTTAACTTTGTTGAGTGAATTGCTTTGGACAAAGATATGTTACTTGCACTGTACACCAAACGCCAGGTGAGATGGTTTTGTTCACAAGTTGAAATTGAAATAGGTCTGAAATCTGGTATACTTAGTGCTAAACAGTACGCTACATTATTTTCGCCGTGCTGTTGTGTTATGTTCTGCCTTGGTTTGTTGCGCTGTGTTGTGTTCATATGTGTTGATTCGATCGTGTTGTGATCATGGTTCGATATCCCCATTAGGTGAGGTCAAGGGAAACTATTAGGAACTGACCATGACTTATCTTTTGTGTCAACGCAATCACATTTGAACTTCAGCCAGTATTAAGGATAAAAAGGATTAGCCTATACTGCGAAGTAGGTAGGAGCAGGGTGTAAAGCAGGGTCTGATGGGCATATGTATAGCTTGATGTATTGGATTGCACTGTGGTGCGTTTCTCATTTGTTATGGTGTTGTTTAGCCATGCCATCAACTTCCCGTGATTCTACACATTGCACGAACGTATCAGCAATATCAGCACCGCAGCACCAGTTGGTAGAATTGCAGTATACTGCACATACGTTGTTGTGTACCGTCATGAGACCGTCATCCACATAGGTAGAGTTAATTGTGTACCAACAGATGGCCTCTTAGGTGTTCAGATTGCCCTGTTCACCAATCACATCTGATATAATCATGATAAGGTAGACCACGTGACTACTTTGTGTGCTTTTTTTTTAACGATTATGCTGGTTGTATTTTTTTTCGATTATCTTAAAGGACGAACTAAGCAAACTTTTTTCATATTTATTTATGAATTTCGTATAGCGAATTTACATGTGTTGTTTGTTTACGATAATACTTTGGAAACAATGTCAAGGTAATGCCCAATATTTCATTTCATA